>JBBPLQ010000494.1:0-20701 GCA_038089855.1 Royoungia palumana
GGTGAGGAATAAATTGAATCTTATATTGAACGGACGAATATCTAGTCCTATACGGGACCAAAAGACACTGCACGTACCAAGATTGAGCTTGTTCTCCATCATGCGATTAGAAGTGGTGGAATGAATGCATTTATGTGCTGATGTGTTTCAGAAAGTCATCGGCGAACAGCTCCTCCGTTTTTGAGCTTGCGGCTTGCACAGTTCAGTTAGGTCCAGGTCTACCTGCGAATCATCCAAGTCTATTCCATTGTGTGAGCTCAGGATTGAGAGCGTTCTTTCTCCCTGCCATGATTATGGTGGTGACAATGACGTGATGTTGGTTTAGACCACAAGCAGTGTGATATTGGAAGTACCCGACTTGCTGATCCCCAAGGGCTGACACCAGGAATTTAGAGCAACTAACATCCTGAATGACATTACACGTATATCGATAAACGAGTAACAAGCAAAAGCCGTGAAGTCTGAAGGGAATTTCCCTGCAATGCCAAGTGAGGCTTTTAGTGCTATGTAAGGTCGGAATTAGTTTTTTCAGATACGAGTCCTGAACGCACTACATGACATTTCCATGAGGTCCAAAAGGTATACCCAATAACCGGTGCAAAATACGTTTCTAGTTCCAAGGCGATCCATCGCCTTGTGAACAAAACAACGCCTGTACACCACTGTCCACGATCCCGAAGATTGTGCCAATGATGGACGGTGGGAGTCCTAGGTCACCAATCTTAATGGATGACGAATAAAATAGGGCCAAGAGGACGAAGAACCCGATTTCAACAAGTCACCGCCAATATTCCAAAGTTAGTGATGGGGATCATCACGGAGGACTTTCCTAGAATTATCAGTATCGAATATCGAGATTGGCTTTTCGTCTTCTCGCCCAGGATTCATCTATAAAGATATGTGGTCATCGTTCTCGAGGTTTCACAAGTTTATAAGACTAAACAGTGTCGTTAGTGGTCTTCGACACACCAAACAACTGCCGCCGGGCCTCCAGAACATACGCAATGGTAATCCCAAGTGAGAATGCAGCTGATGTAAATGCAGAAAAATGTACGATGTTGGTGTGGTTACTTATATCGTCAAACATACCCTTCATCACCCCGATGTTGCCATTCAACAGCCCATTAATACTGGTAGGCAAAAGACGCATCCTACCTACTTAGTGACAAGCGTGCCTAGCGTTCGTGATAACCCAAAGGCAATGTTGAGCACACTAAGGCCGAACAAGCCAATCAGAATGACAGGCCAGCGGCCGATAAAATCAGAGTCTGCTCTATTGCCGCTTGCGCCACGTCTTATAAGTTACTATTTAGTATGACAAAATCCATTGCATGTGCACGTACGATGAGATCCGCATAGTAGGCAATTCTACGGTTGTCTCCACCCGTGATGCCGAGCTCGCAAATGGGTTTTTTGTCATCATCGTGCATGTCAAGTCATGCCGTCAGAGGACTAACATTGACATGGAAGAACAGACCTGATTGATGAAAGGTAGGATGTAAAGAACGCGAATGGTTCTGCAATCAATCCAAGACAAGATTCATCTCAGGCCGCTTCCACAGTAACGGTGCCTCGGACTCCTTTCCTCGGGATTACGGAGTATCTTCATCGGGGTGTCCATCATGGCCTACACAGAGTCATTCCGGATTCCTCAGGCTTCCCATTCATAGATCGCACTCGGTAGGGTAATCTATCGCGGAAATTGTAAGCACGAGCAAGTGCTATCGCGTACGAAACTGATGATGGACTGACATCTGTTGTTCATCGTGTCATGGTGGTTCGAAGGCGATCAAGCGCCGGAACGGTTGCCGTCGCCAAAATACTTTCTCCGAGTTACATAAGCTAACCCAACATATTACCAAATACGGTAGCGAATAACTTCGGCTGCGGGGGCTGAAGAAATCCTGACTCTTGATTTCATTGGAAACCAAGGCTGCTATCGAGCAATCCCCCGCATTCGCAACTGCTTGACCGTCATTTTCGAATGCAGTCGTAGCTCGGGCCTCTCGGACGTCACCACGACATCATCATCAATGTGTCCGTCTTGTCAACCTCGTATGCAATAATAAATCATCTCGGGACCCCGAGAGATTACGTTCATACTGAAGGGCCGTGACACACTGGATAGATGCGTCCGAATAGATGGAGTTTCGGAAGCTGAAAACGTTCTTATACTGGTCATGTGCAACACACTCGTCTTGAGCGAGACACCTTGACCATTCCTGTGTTTCTCTCAGGCAACCATGGTCACGCACGACAGACATTCCGATGAAGAAACTCCGTTACTCCAAAGAAAGCCCAAGACACCATTACCATGGAGGCAGATGAGTCTCGTGTTCCTTGCATTGATTGCAGAGCCCTTCGCATCACTTTATATCCTTCCTTTTATCAATCAGGTCAGTTCGTTCTTCATCTCGGTATGGTCGTCACATGTGGTGATAATGCTTGCCAAAACTCGATACATGCGCGATATTGACGAAAAAGCTCATTCGCGAGCTCGGCATCACGGGTGGAGACGACCGTAAGATTGGTTACTATGCGGGTCTCATCGTACGTGTACATGCAATGGATTTCGTCCTACCAAATGCTAATTCATCATGCAGGAATCCGTCTTCTACGTGACGCAAGCCTTGTGTACCTGGCAATGGAGTCGACTCTCTGATTTTATTGGCCGCAGACCTGTCGTTCTGGTTGGTTTGCTCGGCCTTAGTGTGTCCAACATTGCCTTTGGTTTATCACGAACGTTAGGCACGCTTATCGCTAGGTGGGTAAGATACGTCTTTTGCTTAAAATTAGACTGGCGTAAAATAACCCAGCCGATGTATTGCTGGGTTGTTGAATGGCAACATCGGGGTGATGAAGAGCATGCTTGGCGATATAAGCGACCACACCAATATGGGTCAAATCTTTGCATTTGCACCGGCTGCATTTTCGATAGGGGCTACTATTGCGTACGTTTTGAAATCTCGCCGGAGGTGTCTTGCGTGTCGAAGAATAACGATACCATCCAGTCCTCTATATGGCGGCACACTCGCGAAACCTCAGGAGCGATGGCCACATTCCTTTGCGGGTGAATTCTGGGCGGAGTACCCATACTTCCTCCCCTCCCTCATATCTGGATGCTTCACGTTACTCGCATTCGTCATATGTGCGACATTCATGCAGGAGGTACGACATCAATGTGCTTTTCATTAGCTACAATCCACTCATCTCCCTCTACTAGTCATTGCGATCAACAGCAGACGAAAGGCTTCAATTAGAGACTTCTACAACAGAGAATCCACTTAAAGATGAAAGGCCGATTCCACTGTTGAAGTTGTTGAAAATGTCTTCTGTGATGATACCCATCATTAATTACGGGACATTGGCGCTCGTCAACATAAGCTTTACCGTTCTTCTACCTCTGTTTTATTCCTCGCCCACCGAAATTGGTGGCCTCGGATTCCCACCAGCCGCTATAGGCACAGTGTTGGCAATATTTGGGATCATGGACGGTAGTGTCCAAGCCTTTTTGGCGCCTAAACTCACAGAGCGATATGGGCCCAAAGCAGTATTTTGTTGGGCCGTCTTGTGGTTTTATCCACTAATTTCTCTTTTCCCTGTCATGAGTACAGTCGTGACAACCCAGGGCAAAGTTAGTCTTATTTGGATCCTTCTAGTTCTCCAACTCGTCTGCATGGTTCTCGTGGACACATCCTATAGTGCGTTTCGGATCCGTCTCTCATGAAGCTGACACGATCTTCGCCCTTGTCACTCAGCTGTTTTATTCATATTTATCACGGAAGCAGCGCCGAACAAGCAGTCGCTGGGCACGATGAACGGATTGAGTCAGAGCCTGGCGTCCACCGCCCGTGCTGTTGGTCCTGCATTGACCACCTCGCTATTCGCTTTCTCTAAACAGTACAACTTGGTTGGCGGCAACCTCGTGTATGTCGTCCTGGCAGTACTCACCACGATCTTGGTCATATTGTCACGACGCTTGCCAGAGCTAAGATCGCAGCGCGAGGACGGTCAAGTGGAATAACGTCCAGTACCCCCACAACGCCGAGAGTTTGGCTTGCTATCGCAGTACATCCAATACATTTTATAGTCGTTCTAAGTCTCTTGCTGAAAAATTTGCTTGTTTCCCCGTTCACACACGGCCGCTATCCGTAGCTATCGTGCAGTGTCCTTCTGTTGTACCATTCTCGAGCATTTACCGTAGAAGATAAATGCGTTTGTATGGCCACTCTTAGCCCAGCGGAGGACATCAATGCTGCATGGCAGCGTCACCTTTGGCCGTCTTCGCGAGTTCGTTCCTGAATACGTCCAGGTGTGCACCAAACACGTCAACGTTCCTTGCGCGCGTGCAGAGTCCAGACATGCGCCACGCACCGTAACTGCACGCTAAACTCGTCCTCGATGTCGTCGTCGTCCCAGTTATCCTCCCAAAGCTGGTTCCCGCTCGAGTTGGCAGAAGCAGGTCCCGCACCGTTCAGATGTGCGAGATCAGTCTTGGAATCATCCCAGTCTGGGCGGTCGTCGTCGTCGTCGGTTGGATCGTACGCGTGCGTCATGAACGCACCTGCACACTCGAATTCCTCGAATTCGTCGTCCTCCTCTAACACACCGAGATGTGGGATGTCGTCGGATTTGGGTTGCTCTTGGGCTTTGGGGGCATTCTCTGCTGACTTGGAGGAGTTTGATGTGGACGACATTGTCTAGTGCGGAGGTCGACGCCACGATCAAATCTTGCGGAGAACGCGTACTACCGTGTGAATGTTTCACTCCAAAGGGGTGTATAAGATCAAGTCCAAGTCCAGTAGACTCTAGCAGTGCGTACTATGTATAAACTGCTTCTAAGATAAATACAATAAGGATAGGCTACGCGTCCTTTTGAGCAAAATGCCAAAGACATTCATCGAACCCCCGATCGTGAAGACCCTGGTGTTAAGGAAACAAAAACCGGCAGCGTCATCTCGTCCATATCTTCCACGTCAGACAATTCATTGTCGCTCGTCTGCATGCTGGTGTTGTCAGAAGGAGGATAGCGTTCGTTGTCGTGTTTTGAAATAGCGGAGCTACGTAGCCTGTGTTTCAGCTGTGAAGCAGGTGGAGTTGTAGGAACATTCTTATGTTCATTCATGGGAGTCGCACGCAAAGGCGGAATGATGACCTTCGGAGGAATGCGGATGTAGAGCTTCTCTGTGCACGTCGGCTTCAAAGTAGAAGTTGGTGTTTTGGTCGGCGTTGGCTGAGTGAATTTTTTGGTGCTGCGAGGTTTCCGAGGACTCCGAGTCCCGCCTGAAGATTTTCGTTTCCGAGATGAGGTTGCTTCGCCAGTGCTACGAAGAATGGCTTGTTGCTTCTTTGTGGATGAAACTCCAGAGACCCCGGTTGGTGCGCCCGACGCCGCTTCTTCCTCGCGCTTGCGTTTCCTATCGAGAACGGCTTCCTTGGCTGCCACCTCTTTTTCAATTTCATTCATCAGCGTGTGTGCAAAGCTCTGTGCATCACCCTGTATCCACGCGTCAAACACTCCTTCCCACTCCCGAGTAGGCACTGGAAAGTCGAAGTTGAGATATATAGACTTCATGGGGGGACAGCCATCTTTTGACTCCGTAGATCGACGAGGCGATGGTGACGGGATTGCTGTATATGTCGACGGGGACTCGGGGAACTCTTTGGATGAATTAGAGCAACGAGATCGTACGGCCTTTGAAAACTCTCGAACGATGCGCTTCGTTCCCGGGACCCTTAAGCTGGTGCCCACGACCAAAAGAACGTCTGCTCCGCTGCGGCCTTTCCCTCTTGAACCTCCGACGAGGTCTCTCCTGACAACCTCTCCCACACCCTCTCCGTCCCTGTGCAGTTCGTTGTACAATACAACACTAGGACGAAGCTTGCCCACGCCACGAGCACGCTTACCGACCAACTGCCGCGTCTCCTCCATTTGTGTGCATTCCGGGCAATAAGGAGGTGTCCCTGACGTCAGTGAGTCCATGTAGTCTTCTAGTGGGAACGTGTGGGTACACGTTTGGCAATGGAGTGTTTGAAGCGTGCCATGAAGGGGGATACATCGTGGCACCTCCACAGTAGGTGACGGTAAACGTGAATTAGGCTGCGACGGGGTGAAACCCGTCGACGAAGTGTGATCTGCGGGTCCTGTTGCGGGAGATGTCTTGACTCTCGATCGAGGCTTGCAACGCTTGTCTTCGAACTCGGGCACGCCAAATGAAAGACCAGACTTTGATTCAATCGCATCGATGTTTTGTGTGTAAACACGTAACAGACTCCCGCGCTCGTCGAGGGTGCGAAGAAGCTGATGAAACGGGGTGGGGCTTGCTACCTGCGATAGCTCGGATAGTTGGGCGATCATTTGGCAGAACAACGAGGTTGTGTGCTCTGACTAGGAATTATTGTGAGCATGATTGGCACATGGTTCGGTACAACGCGGACGGGCAGGCCTGGGGAGGACTCTGGGGAGGGTCCGATGCTGATGAACACAGCGGGGGGTGGGACTCACGTTGAAGACGGAGGCATCAAAGAGATCCTTGCCCGAGGTGAGGGCCTCTTTCGGATTATCTCGCTTTAGGGTCTGGAAGAGACCGGTTGTAGATCGGAAGTCTGGTATTCCTGCATGGACAGAAATCCCTGCGCCTGGGATGTCACAGAGAATGAATGTCTCCATTCCGAACTGTTCCGGGTATTATCAGTAGAGAGGGACGCACCACAAACGACAACCAAGCGCCGCGCCTTCAATATCGCTCTGACGACCTTGCGAAGATGGTGGTGGACATCATCGGTGTGTACGAGGAAGGAAGGGAATGAAGGCGGGGCCTGGTTGTCGAGGGGGACAAAGAGTGTCATTAGGCCGTGTGCGATGTGAACAATGGCCAGGTTGTGACCAAGTGGAAAACGAACGAGAGGGGAAACTTGCCTAACCGAGAAGTCGAAACAAGTGGCGCGGGAAACAAAACCCAACCGCCTTTTGCTTTATCGTAAGTACTACCTACATACGTGCGATCGACCGTATGTACTTGGACTATTGGCGCGGCCGTTCTCGATGGGCCCTCTTCTCATGCCCAATGCAACGTTACAGTCCCTGAGCATAAACAGCCCCGGCAGAGAGGCCGCAGAGCGAGTCGATCATTGAGGCACGTGCTATCCATCCGCCCTCGCCCACAGCGTATGAGTGCGTGGAGTTACGCATACCGGACTGTCTCCCGCTCGGACATATTGTTCTCGCTAGATTAGCCGGCGCTGAACATTTGATGCAGCAGTTGGTCGTGCATCGAGGCAGCGAGGACTGGAACTGCCAGAACTGGCGGTGGACGAGCTCAAGGCAAACACCTTATTGCCGTCGCACGTTTCATCCGACCGCATCCGCAGTGGGCTCGAGCATGTTCTGTGCAAGCAGAAGCCACGAGTACAGTACAGCCTGTTTTTCTGTTTTCCTTGCCATATTTTCCGCGGCTGCTCTAATAATATGCACCACAGGTCACGGACACTCGAGGGGAGACACTACTTACACTTTGTTGGGCGCAAGAAATTAATTCACGCAATCACACCCAGCGAGCCTCGCTACCTCGATCAATGCCAACCAGTTTGGTATGTTTGCCTATTGCAAGCTCCGATGACCCATCACCAGAACGGTGCGGCACCTTTAAGGGTAGACGGAGAACCTTGCTGTGCCTTATTTGCGTTCATCCGCGAACGAGGAATTCCCAAGGATCGGGGAACACTTACTTGTATAAGTCCATGTCAGAGGCGCATGACCGGGCCACGTCAAGTCTGCTGACTCACCCCACAATGGCATCGTCCACCTGACAGTGAGCTCGGGTTGATGATCGACGCTGCGAACTCGCCTCACCTCCGACAAACGGGTATAATTGCAAAGTGAGAGATCAGATATGAGCAGGAGCAGGATTTCAAGCACAGATGAGATCATCGTACTACAAGGAGACAAGTGGTTCTGATCCGAATTAAAAGCGGAAATAAGGGAACGACATAACCATGCTTTGTAATTGCATGGACGGCCCGTTAAAATTCCAGCGGGAAAAGTCAAGTTTGGCAAGTGTATAATTAGAGATGATGATGCATGCGACATGCTGAACAATCCAGTGCAATGCAAGCAAAAACAAGACACAACTGAGAGGAAACGGACGGGTAAGGAAACGGTCATTGTACGGGCAGCGCAGGGGCAATTATTGGACCCTTGCAGTCGCCACATGGCTTGGACAAAGAGAGGGGAGAAGAAGGATTTGATTGAGCTAGCTTTCGGAAGATCTAAAACGGATATTAGTAAGAAGGGACGAGCCGAAGGACGGGGTCTGACCTGAGTGTAGCAATCCTTTGATTGAACGCCATTGAGGGCCCACTTTCCATCGATGATGATGAAGGGCACGCCATTAACACCGTTCGCTCGAGCAGCGTCGATCATCTTTTCTACACAATCTAGGGCTTCCGTGGAATTGAGAAATTCGATTGCCTGAGGCACGTGTAAGTGAGCAGAGGAAACCATGCGACGGTAAGAACATACTCTGTCTCTGTTCATCAGGCCAACCTTGACGGCAGCATCGGCGAGGAAATTGTTGCTGCTGATGTCCTCGCCCTTTGCAAAGCACGCATCAAAGATGAGGGAAACAAGATGCTGCTGCATTGCCTGACCGCCGACCTGGTAGGCTTTCGCGGCAAGTCTGTGGGCCTGTGTTGAGCGACAGACGACGCCATCTTCCGCCCTAAGGAATGGGTGTGAGGTGAGACGAGTCTGGTAACGGGGTGAAAACGTGCATTTTCAAGCCGGCCTTTTGGGCCATATCAGCCGCGGCCTTCCACTTTGCTTCCGCCTGCTCCTTTCCGAATTTCTTAGCGAGATAGGCGCTGCGGGAGAAGCCCTTGTTTGCGTCGGAGGTATAGAGGGAGGCAGAGCACATGAGGGTGAAGGGACGGAACTCGACGTCGAAGCTGATAGGGAGATCGCGACATGCGTCGATGGCATCGTGGAGAGACTTGTTAGCGATGTAACAAAAGCTGCAAATCTGGCATGGATGAGACAAGTGCGCGGAGACGGGGGAGAGTGGACGGACATAGTCTGAGATGACGATTATTTTTACGGTTCGACGGTGGGGAAGGTCTGGTTCTGGCATTGTTCGGGGGGAGGGGGCGAGTAGCGGGACAAGTTCATGGATGGGACCTTGAGATAAATAACCAAACCCGATTTCCTCAGCATCCACCGCATCTGTCAGCATCTCCTCTGTCTTCCCATTTCAGTAATCTATTCCCACGATTACAAATCCGCATTCTCATCTACCAGTCTCTAGAATATCGTGTTCACAAGGCCACCCCCAATCGCCGCCCCTGAGCGTCTTATTCAGTGCGGTTCGTATCGTAGTCATTCAACACCCACCAGCACCGAATCCAGCACCACTCGCCGCCGATTGTGCCATCTAACACGGACGTGTCATCACCAGCTTGACATCTCAATACCCGGCTCAGCTCACCACCTGTCCCAGTCCTCCAAACTTGCTCTTCTTCCCCTGTCCTGCCGGCTGTGGTGTCGGTGGGCCAGCTGGTGGCGCGTATGAGTAGTTCATTGTTCCAGGTGGCGGTCCACCCGGTGGATAGTATCCCGGCCCGCCGGGTCCAATGCCGCTCTGTGGCGCGGCCCCATATGGCTGTGGGTGTGGCAGCGCAGGGGATGGGTATCGCTGCTCTCCGGATCCCTTGGAATGGCCGGACATCGATTTGCGCGGCTCTGGGACCAAGATAGGCGACATACTCCGGCGAGGGGGCAACTTTTCCACGTAGTTGGACGGGAACAATCCTTGTCTGCCAGATCGACTGCGTCCCGTCCACCAGTCCGGATTTGTCTCGGTGATCACCTCTATAATGTCTCCCGCTTCAAACGCCAGATCGTTGGGATCCTGTGTCTGTCGTCAATCGCGCACGCGACACGCCAAAGACGCAGTACTTCGCTAGTCCACCCCCAGATCGCCCGCGCCTCCACCTTCAGCGGCGCAGGAGACACGCTCAATCCTTGCGCCTTTTGCACCAGCGACACGATGGATGAATCCTCCGTGTGTCCTTCGGCCTTGCAAACGCCTAGCCTGCACAGGATCTCTTTCCCATCGGCCTCCGAGATCTCTTTGTGAGCCACGAGTAGCTCGACATTTTGCCTAGTCTGAGCGAGTATGTGTGCGAAGAGGGCGTGAGACTCGGCCATGCTCGCTAGCGGGTGGAACACTCCAAGCTCAACTCGAACCGCGATTTACAGCAGTGCTGATTACCTCATGCGCATAACATGCCCAAGTGCCAGTTCATAAACTCCACTCTTATCTCGGTCGTACATGAGACCCGCACTGGCAAGCAGTGTTTTAATGTAACACCATCGAGATGCACGAGTGACTTGGCTGAGGCTGGCTCTGGCTGATCGGGAGCGGTGTCCAACAGCTAGATCGAATTTTTGCTCGTTTCTCTGCCAAAGGTATGAAGTGCCCTCCGCAGCGTGTCTGATCCTGGCGCACATGACATGGATTCTTGACGCTCATGGTCCCCAGCACGGCAACCCAGGTGTTTTTGGTTTCAATTAGTAACCAGATCCGTCGCATCCGTGCAAAGCATCAACCGTACCTACCATTTCTCACCATCGGTCTCAATTGCTACCAATCGAGACGCTGTGATACATGACACAGACGTCAGGCATCATTGATCATCATACTGGTTTTGGCGCCTCCGGTCGTCGATGCAAATATGTACCTTTGCCGGACTGCAGATACCCGGCCAAACTGACGTCCGGTAACGCAAACTTTGAAACCGACTAATTTGGTCTCGTCGCCTTTCTCTCATCGAGTCTCAGCGCGCGTGGGGTCAGACTGAATCTTCCCGGCATCGGCGTATCCTCGCCGCTGTGAGCCGCCCTCCGTTCATGTCTGGATCGCACAAAATCCGTGCATACGATGTCTGAAGTTCGCATGAGTGCCCGCTTTACCTGGGAATTCGGCTGGTCAAGCTCGAGCTCGAAGGAGGCTGTAACGTGCAAGAGTGTCCTGACGTGTCGTGCGACGTGTGCCTGGTCGTTTTGACTCAAGCATGCATGGGGTGTAGACATGTTTGTTCGAGAATACTTTGATCGCAGCCCGAGGTACGAGCGGGTGATAGGAACGTGTCTCAGGTCCATTGATGCGACTGCCCTCCGAATTACAAGCTCTCGACGGTATACAGAAGCTGTGGGCCATCAAGAGATGGACACTGGATGGAGTGATGAGAGTGTGTGGCGTTATTTGGCGATTGGCCGTGTGCTTCTAGTCATTATTATCGCCATCTTTCTCTCGTCTTCCCCATTCCCCCCTTACCTCTCCCCCATCCTCGACGCCAGAAACAATGTCCAGAGTACGGCCAACCTCGCTGCACTTCTTGCGCACCTCTTGACAACGTTTCCAGGCACAGTTCTTGAGGGAGTATAAACTTGTCGTCGTCGGCGGCGGTGGTGTGTATTCTTCATTCTCTCTGCCATTCTCTTGCTTATTTATTGCCCAGGCGTGGGGAAATCCGCGCTCACGATCCAATTCATTCAGAGCCACTTTGTTGACGAGTATGACCCCACCATCGAGGGTACCTATCCACTGCTACACTCGGCCTTTCGAACGCGCTCTCACTTTTACGGCTTCAGATTCCTATCGAAAGCAGTGTGTCATCGATGATGAAGTTGCGTTGCTTGATGTCCTGGATACTGCTGGGCAAGAGGAATACGGGTACGTCCACCTTCGTGTCGCGCCGCTCACACAGACAAGTCAACCCCGGGTTTGTATAGCGCCATGCGCGAACAGTACATGCGTACAGGAGAAGGCTTCCTTCTCGTCTATTCCATCACGTCGCGGAACTCGTTCGAGGAAATCAGTACGTTCCACCAACAAATTCTCCGTGTAAAGGACCAGGATACCTTTCCTGTCATCGTCGTCGCCAACAAGTGCGATCTCGAGTTCGAACGCCAAGTCGGTATGAACGGTACGACGTCCCCTTCTTGCCACCAGACTCCCCCTCACGTTACGACGCATACTTGCCAGAGGGCCGCGATCTTGCCAAGCATTTTGGCTGCAAATTTATTGAAACATCTGCTAAGCAACGTATTAATGTCGATGAAGCATTCAGCAACCTCGTGCGTGAGATCAGGAAATACAACAAGGTAAATTTTACACGGAGAATCACTTTAGCTTGTGCCTGACGAATCAACCAGGAACAGCAAACCGGACGCCCCAACATGGCCAGTTCCACCTCGGGCCCTGGCGTGTATAATGGCAAGGAGGGCGACGGTGACCACAGTGGATGCTGTGGGGGATGTGTGGTGGTCTAATTTCTGGAAACTCTGGAGCTATTCTTTCCTTGCAGATGTTTTTCTAGTTACTATCACTGCGTTCTAGTCTTCTAACCTGCTTTTCCCTGGGGATTTTGTTCAGTTCAACCACCGCCGTTCGGGGCTTGTACTCGAGCGAATTCATCTTTCCATTTCCTCGTCATGCAGAACTGGATTGTAAATATAGTTTCATGCACCATTAGAATGCGAGTGAACTCTGTAATATTGATGTAGCCAGCACTCATGTTAGTACAATGCAAGTAGTTGGATCAACCAAAACAATCGCGAATCATGTGCCTTGAGAAGGATCTTTGTCAAGTACTAGTCATAAATCGTCAAAAGAGCATCGCTTCGACATTTGACGACTTACTTGGTGGTCTAGACACGTCTTCCTCATTGACAGCTCTTATCGAGTGAATGCCAAGGTCATAACATCCTGACACTCCGCTGTTGCCTCCCAACATCGAGATGCCGACCGTTCGAATACGCTGTCGAAACATGGTGATCTGATGTTGTACCAGTTCACCAGTATTTGTCAAAATGAAGCTGTCAAAGGGAATCTGCATGACATGTCAAACATCCATCAAACGTTTGGCGGGTTCGGCTGGTGAGACGCACGAAAATGTCCTCCCAACCGCCGTCGTTTCGTTTGAAATACAGGCGATGCTGCCAGAGGTCCGTCGTGACCGGCCCGTCCGTTTGCAAGTTGACATAGTATGAGTTCCGTGTGCGAGGGTCTCCGCCGAGACGGAGACGGAGGGCGAGGTAGTGGCGGTTCGACACGTCGTCACATATCTCGCCAAACAAGGACGGTCGGGTCTGATCCGACGCGAACGTGAGCGTCGGGGACGCGGCGACGCACGGGTGCGCGCACCTTTGTTCTGAACCCGGCGTATCCGCCTCGAATGCGTCCCTGGAGCTCTGGCTTCACCGCCAGCCGCATTTCCCCCCAGAACCTTGCCGTCGCGGGGCTTTCGCTCCCCTGATTCCGCGCCGCATCCTTGTCGAGGGCAAAGTTGAGCGTGGACGTCCCCCCAATGTCGGCGTCGCACCCGGTCGCGATGTTGTCGATGTCGTCTTGAGTATGGAGCCTTAGGAGCGTGAGGGGCGCACGGCTGGGTGGGTTCACGCCTTCCATGCGGAGGACTGCGCCGAGGGGTCAACGACATGGCACCCCGCAGAGAGTAAAATGGACGTGCTTTTGACGGCGCCATCGGCGAGGTATTTGGTGGACCTGTTTAGATATGCACTAATATATGAAATGGCCATGGATGGGGCTTGGAAGCGCGACTCGCACGACTTGCAACACTTGTACAAAACTTGGAAGCTTCGCTAGTACGAATACCAAATAGTACATCACAAGTAAAACTACAATGTCACAGCGTCCGTCCACAGGCGTAGGCCGAGCTAAACGGCCTTGACTCGGAGGCATACAAATCGGAGGCACGGCTCATCGTATGTCCGCTCTCCTGTGACCATACGGTCGCACGACTAATGTGCCGCGCGGTGGCGGAAGCGGGTCCTTGAACATGCGGCGCAACTTCGTAAGCATACACTATTTCTCCTAGATCATCCGGGTCGCGATCATCCGGGTCGCACTGCATCATGTCCGTTGCTGTCGAGGCACGGAAGGGGGACGAGGAACCCGATTTCGTCCCTCCTTCGGCGTTAGGAAAACTTGCAGCGATGCCCACGTTCTCCTTGTCAGGGGTTCGGGGTGCCACATCTGGGCGATGATGGATTGAGATGTCCTGCGTGGGCGGAGCTCTGGATCTCCGCGTCGGTACCTTGATACCGAAGGTGTCGGTGGGTACCAACATCTGGGAGCCAAATCGTTTGTCTTGAATACAAGACTCGTGCGTAGCGTCTCTTGTCACGAAGGCAACCTGAAGAGGGCAAGGTGGGGGGACGACCGTGCCTGATGGCAAATCAATGACCATCTTGGATTGTGGATCTTGGCCCGTCTCAACGTTCTCTTCGAGCTGACGACTGAATTCTCCAGGTGGCATAATGTTGTTCAGAACCAGGGGAGCGACCTTTGCTTTCCTGAACTCGTACGACGCTCTATTTGCAGGCAAGAGTTTCGTACTCGAGTTCGCCGTAGATGCGAAGTGGCTCGGAAAACTTTTTGCAGGGATAAAGGTCAAATGACTGCTCTTGTACGTAGGCAACCAAGTCTGCGTGGACCAGCGGGATTTGGGTTTAAGGTCAAGCGGTGATTCACCTGACGCGTCGTTGCCGAACGTTTTCTCCGCATCCTGAGCGGGTTTGTGGCGAATGGGTTGAATGAGGCGCATCGTATTGAACAGCAGGCCGACATTTACGAGACCTATTACATTTTGATGAGTCGATCATCTCAATCCTCGCTCACACGTACCCAGCAAGGATGCACAAGCATCAGTGAAGGCGCCGAAGGCAGGGGACACGGAGTGCCCCGCAAACATGACGATGTGTTTGATGCAGAACGGTGATAACAAGAGTGCATACGCTTTACGATGAGCCGAAATGAGGACCAGGAGAATATGGAAATCAAAGTTCTTACCGAGGGAATACCTTGTGAAGAGATTTCAGCTTGTTTCCTGTCGCAAGAGTGGACGTCTTACCATAACAGAGTACGTACAATAGGAACAAGAAATCTATGATGATCTTCGAACTCATCCGCTCGTCGATTATTCGAGGTGGGATCTCGTGTCTTGCTCGTCCTTAGCTTCCCATGCAAAGTAAGAAGTACGACAGTGTAGACCGCGATTGACACAAATGCACCAAGGATGATCTTTGATTTTCGGGCTGAGATACCGTCACTTTTGCACCAGATATAAGCGACCATACCGGAAGTGCACCGAGCACAAAAGTCTCTACTGTGTTCAAGCGAGTAATTCCACAGGAACTTCCAGCCGGGCCATAAAAACCACTTTTTTGCAGAGGCGCCAAGGCTGTTCGAAACCACCTTTAGTAAGTAAGCAGGTAGTCGATCCGGACTTTCTCACCAGAGACGAATGCAATCGTCCATCCAGTTGATATGATTGCAATGATCTGCCAATTGGCCGGACGTATTCGGAACACAAGCGAAAGAAGAGTGTGCATGGCATGTGTGGCCGTAAACCAACCGCCACTCCATATTCCGATCTGCATCAGCACAGCTATCTTACCGTCTAAGCAATGCGGTAGTTTGAACCATGAACCATCTCACCTTGAGCCACACAGACAGACCCTGCACAGAAATCGTATTCCGCGTCGGTAATAAAAAGCAGGGAATCGCTCACCTCGACTGAGCCCAGAATGAGACACCCAACCAAGATTGATCAGACCGGAGGTGCTAATGAACACATTGCTGAGAGTGAGGTATGCAGAATAGTGACCAAGCCGAGTGCGAAAGAAAAGAAGTGGTCGTGATGGAGGATCGCCACGATTAAGAAACATCGCAGCGAGCCGAACGGTTCGGACGGCTATAAACACGAGCGCGAATACTGATAATAGGGATATCACAGAGACGACCTGAAATAGCGTGAATATACTCCTAGATCATCAAATCGGCATCAAACGGTGCTTACGATAGCTCCATTGCGTTGAGACGTTGAATTGGGTTCAAAAGTCATGACAATATGCGTGAGATTGTGGTTCACTTTGAACAGTCCTCTGGTCAAAACAATCATAGGAAACGAAGTGAAAGTGAAGAGTATTATTTGCCGGTCTAGCCGTCAAAAGCACCTCCCAGAGGTAAAAGCGGACCAGTCCGCAATGAAAAAACGAAGGGGTGGTAGATGGTGCAGGGGAAGAACCTCCAAGGGCCTCCCTGATACGAGTGTATATTTAAAGCATAGCAGTCCGGCCACATATTTGATGGATGCTGAGTAATACGATGTCCTGTGCGATGTGCGTTCGTGACGCTAGCAACAAGATATCACACTGCCATCGCAATCCCACCTCGGTGGAAACACTGGCCGTGTGTGGCAGTGTAAGCATACGGTCAGGGCGACCACTTCAGTTTCTATATGTAGGTCATTATTAAAATTCGTCCTGATGCACAACATGCAGTGATTCCTACTTCTTGGTGAAGAATTTGGCTATCCCTTCTGGCTCCGATACTTTTTTCCGCTTAGGCGTCCTCGAGCTGGGTTTAGGCCGGCTAGGTGCTTCCTGGTCAGAGATGCTCGCCAAGTCTTGTGCAAAGTGAAAATCATCATGCTCCATGCGCAACTTCGCTAACACAGCACCATGCTCTAACCCAGCGTCACCTGTGCTACTGCCTTTGGCAATGAGTCTTTTGTTGCAACGCTCGCAGAAAAAAGAAGGTATGGGAGAGGATCCACTGGCAGACTCTTCCACCGTAACCGGTAAAGCGTCCGTCTCGGAAAGTGCGTCGCTGCTCGACCTAGGGCGTTTGACAGGAGAACGATGAGCTGACGTTGGTTTGAAAAAGCCTTCTATACTTTGCTGACCAGTCTCGGCCGTCTCAATGCCTGTGAAAGCAAGCTGGACTGCCGTCACGTTAAGGTCCCTCGTGTTTCCCGTCAGCTCCTTCCATAACTTGTCAGCGGCAATTGCTATCGTATCGACGGTCACATCATGAGTAAAGGGGAACGCGGATTGCTTCGATCTCGAAGCTTCGTATCCTATATCGACGATCAATAGCTTGTGATTCGTGGCGCAGAGAACGAACCTTTTCGAGTATGTAAAACGATGCTCTTGGGCCATAAAGTGGGGATCTCCTCCCGCGCATCCCTCAGTCTGAGGGCAAGCTCAGCGGCCAAAACGCGCAACCACTGGTATCCATCTGCGGTTTTCACGATGGGAGAAGGAAGATTTTTGGACGCGAGCATGCTCTTAAACAGTGCAGGTTTTTCTTTAACTACAGAGGGTCAGAACAATGACGAGCCGCGACGTATCGGGATTCCCGACCTTCAGATCTGTCGATACCGCTGCACGTTCATTTTCGAGCGGCCGTCGTGACATAGAATCGCATTGGTCACTTACCGCAGAAGTTCGTAAACCCACAAAGCATTGTCTCCGAATTTACTTTGCATTTCATCTGATTGCTGTTTGTTACCAGGAAAACTCGAAGAGTGAGCCGTAGAGCATACCTAGAGGCACTGCCCTATAGAACCGAGTCGGAAACGGGATGTCAAACACTAGCAGATGGACTTACAGAAGGTCCCCGACTGTCGAGGCGTCATATTCTTTTGCAATGGCATCACCGAGCTTGCCGCCCAGGAACCGAATCTTGAGCACAGCTCAGATGTGTATAAAACCCGGCTGTTTCAGACATACTTTTTGGAAGCCGATGGGTCGCAGATAAGCTGGGATAGCACAGTTGCGCAAGATACTCTATGAGGGGTGATCAGAGACGTACGTTGGATGGCGATTTGAGACTTACTTGGCTATTCGGCTTTTTATAAGAAGCAGTAAGCTGGAAGCGTATATGAATGAATGCCTATCGAATGAATGACGTAGACCGACTTTGGCGAGAAACTTGTTTCGAGATATGCCCTGGTAAGGGAGTGAGTCCATGAACCCATTACGTATTGTGAGATGAAACGTACGGCGGACATGGTGTAACCAAGGTTCTGATGTACGTCTTCTCTGATCTTGGCCATTAGTTCCGCAGCGATGGACAATGCAATGTCATGCCAAGTGCAAGGGGTATCGTCCAGTGTGTCTGAGTCGACGTTTTCTTCGGTTGATCGTGTAGGAATGAGTTCTCCGAGTTCGCTCCAATCGATGGGAGGCGGCGGGGGCAAAGGGCTATCGGTACCATGGGGTGCATCAGGGGGTACTTGGGCGAGATAGGGGAAACGCTGCAACAGGATCTCGCGGACTGGTCGAGTCAAGTCAATGAAGGCTTCGTCGATGGAGGCCTTTTCTGTCGCGGGAGTGAGCGATGAGGTGTGACGAATGGGTGAGATTCACCTATTTCCCCGGTTGGAAGTGCTCGTTTG
The DNA here is from genome assembly GCA_038089855.1 of Royoungia palumana. Lineage (NCBI taxonomy): Eukaryota > Fungi > Basidiomycota > Agaricomycetes > Boletales > Boletaceae > Royoungia > Royoungia palumana. Next base: position 18,268 of record JBBPLQ010000494.1, read on the forward strand.
AAGAAGCCAATGATCTTGTTGCTCTCACGCCGGTACAAGTCGAGAGAAACCTTGCGAAAGAAGACCGGTGAATGCTGTTTTGGTCGTCTTGGAAGGCGTTCGACATACCTTGTGGGTTCGAGTGTCGACGTCAGACCAATAACCTGGTTCCTTCTCGCCTTCCTTGTACGTGGCGACATGAATTGCTACGAGCTCTGGGCATTTCTTCCTTGCGTCCTTGATCTTGTCCATGCGAGATATGCCGTATTTGCGGGCTGGATAGCTGATTGCGATAAGGCTCTCCCACTGTTGTACGACGAGGGGTACGGTGGGGTCGAGGCCGAGTCTGATGCGCTCACAGGCCGCATAGAAAGCATCGCTGTCGCAGAGCGCAATGACACGCAGGGGGTCCTTCACGCCGAGACTGTTGGAGTGTAAATGGCGGTAGGTGATGTCTGGACGGAGATCGGCAAAGTCGTCGTCGCGGTGAGCTGCTTTCCCTTTGCCTTTCCAGAGCGTCGTCGCCATCGGATCTAGCGTGGAAAAACCTCAGCGACAACGGTCCATATGACCTCGCACGACAAGTCCAAGCGATCGACGTGTACAGTACGATTCAGACTGCCGTCGTGATGCTGATGCTGATGCTTCTGATCGGACCACCGCCAAGTGAACGTGAGCCGGCGCTGCAGCTGGCCCGCGTGCGGCGTCGAGTCTGAATCAGCATCGTCCTCATTGTTTCTGTTTTTCCCCCGCTCCTTTTCTTTCTTTCTGACACCATCGAACATGTCCTTCAGTCCCTCGGGCACTCCACAGTCCCTCCGCGAGGACTATGCTATCCTATCACACTATGGCGCATCGGCCGTAGATGTTCAGGATCGCCCTCAGCTCTCTGAACCGCTCCCCGATTCACCGAGAGGCCTTCCAATTCGTGGAAACGGCGCTCCTATCATCACAGCAGTCTTTCCCATCTCAGAACGCACTCCTCTTCTCCAACCCCCGCCTCCCATCCCGAGACTACATGAGCCCGCAGACGAGCATGGTCGCGATGCCGTCTCTCCGGAACATATCCCTACCTCCGAGATGTTCCGCGAGGAACTTCGTATACTTACCGCGTATTCTCTGCCCGTTTTCGGGTACGTCTTGTCAGTGCTTTCCTTTCTCGAGTCATACTGAGTCCATCTCAAGCACTCATCTCTTCGAATATTCCTTCATTGTTGCCTCCGTCGTATCTATCGGCCATATCTCTACGCTCGCTCTTGCAGCAGCCACTTTGGGCTCTATGTCCGCCTCTGTCACTGGTTACAGCATCGTCCAGGGTTTTGCATCGGCTCTCGATACCCTTCTTCCTCCCGCCTGGACCTCGGACAGACCTCACATGGTCGGCTTATGGACTCAAAGGATGTGTAGGTCCCAATTGTCCCGTTCGCCAATGCTAAACAGACGTCCGGAACAGTGTTCATGACGGGATTGACCCTCGTCGTATGTTTATGTGTCTTTACCGGCTGATGCCTGTGCCAACTCATCGCTTGCAGCCAATATTCGTTATCTGGTTCAACGCGGAACCTATCCTCCTTGCTCTCAATCAAGATCCCGACGTGGCACGACTTGCTGGGGTCTACCTCCGTTGTGCATCCCTGGGTCTTCCAGCATATACCTTCAATTGTATTTCTAGGCACGTACATATCTGTCACACCGATACCGGGACTCATCGCTGGTGCAGGCGATATTTCCAGTCTCAGGGTCTGTTTAACGTCCCGACAAGAATTACACTCGTTGTCGCGCCAATCAATGCATTCCTAAATTGGCTGTTCGGTGAGCGATCACGTCCCTGAATCTCTCGTGTCCACTCCTAACTACCTCATTAGTCTATCCTCTTGGATTCTCTTTCCCAGGTGCACCCCTCGCAACTTCTCTTTCCTTTAACCTCGTGTCAGCAGCTTCGATCATCTATGGATATTATTACGCACCTCCTAGTGCATGGTCACCCATTACCCGTGCAAGTTTCCATCCGACCACTGGCGAGATGTGGAAGAGTTGGGGCCTGTTAGCAAGGCTCAGTATTGCTGGCGTGGGTCAAACTGCTAGCGAGTGGTGGAGCTGGGAATTGGTTGGACGTGAGTCGCTTCTACGGCGTTTATCCCTCTTCGTGCTCATGGTATACTTCCTATTAGTCGCCGCCAGCCAGTGATTGGTTCCGTCCCATTTTCACTGACTAAGAACTGACATTTTCTCTGATAGGCTGGGGCCCGTCGCACTTGCAGCTCAATCTGTGTTGTTACTTTCTTCGTCTACCACATACCAGGCGCCGTTTGCGCTGAGCGTCGCCACTTCTGTGCGGTAAGCACTTTGACCGTCTTTCCTGCCGAAAGATTCGCTGATTATTGTACCCCAGAATCGGAAATCTTCTCGGCCAAGGTAATGCGAGAAGGGCTGGAGTGGCCGCAACGACGGCCCT
>JBBPLQ010000495.1:0-20699 GCA_038089855.1 Royoungia palumana
CCGTCGACCCTTCTCCGTTCTCCGTCGACCCTTCTCCGTTCTCCGTCGACCCTTCTCCGTTCTCCGTCGACCCTTCTCCGTTCTCCGTCGACCCTTCTCCGTTCTCCGTCGACCCTTCTCCGTTCTCCGTCGACCCTTCTCCGTTCTCTGTCGACCCTTGTCCATTCCCTGTCTCCGACCCTTACTCTGACCCTTCCGACTCCGGACTTATTCATCTCTGTCCCAGTTACGTTTCCCGTCCTCCGTATATAAGTCCGCACCTTGTCATAGATACTCTAGCTTGAATATCAACTAAGACTTCCCCAGCACTCCTCTCTTGTCTCACTCCACTTCGAGTTCTCCCTTCAAACCCACTCCATCCTCTTTGTCCTCCGAAATCTGGGACCCCCAACAAGGACAGTAAGGGTGCAGCGCTCTGCTCCGAGTCGCTGAAGCTGAAGTCCCGAACCCCTCGCGCAACTCCGGAGTTGTATCCGGAGTTGACCAGAGTTGTCGCCAGAAATCCTGCATAGCCCTAACAGAGGGACAAAGAGAGACTACACCTATAAGGCTAGCTTGGGATGAATGATGAAGGTGGCTGTTGGTTAGGCCAAGGAGTCCTATGTTGGGGATGATGAGGTTATCTTGTGTAACCTGGAGGACAGAAGACATGTGCTTGATGGAAAGGACAGAGATGACAAAGGTGGCCTTGAAGAGGGACAAAGGACAAGAGACTCAGAAGAGTATTGCATAGGTAAGCTCAAGTAGATTCAAGGTGAGGAATAAAACAGACAGTATGTAGGTTTATATACTATGAGGGATCATCATTAAGAGTAGGTGATCTGGAGACAGTAAGTAATGGTAAATCATTGAAGGGATAAAAGGGGAAGATGGGACCTCCATAGGAGAAGTGTTGGAAGTGAGTCATGTAGGATAAAGGGTAAAAGGATCAGCAGGAAGGGATGGAAGGATTGCTGACCTGCAAGAAGCAGAAGAAGGTGGGGCTTTGAAGGTGACATCGGTGTAAGTAAAGGAGTCATCATGACAAGTGAAGGAATGAGTCATGTATGATGAGAAAGGAAACATACAAATATGGAAGCAGATCAAGAAACAGGCAGAAGACCTGTGGAATGAGATGCAATCAGGGTTGAACTGAATCTGTATGGTCTAATAAAGGAAACTGGAGTCTGTAGGAAGACAGACAAAGGTTTTGAAAAGAAAAGAAAAAGATGCAATTGTAACAATACCTTGACCTGCTTGAATCCATAGGCAACCCAATGGAAAAGACCTCCAGGACAGAACTCTGTAAACGATTGGCAGTTTTCATGGGCTTGAATCATGGTGTTTCCATGGTGGAGTGTGCCAGCAGGCAAAAGGATGGTGGAATTGGGAGGAAACTCAATGAGACACCCTAGATCAAAGAGGACCAAGTGGCCTCCTTTGCTAGGGCTGTAGGAGCTGCATGCAAAGATGGTGTATAGGCCAAATGGAACATTGGTGCTGTCCACATGTTCCAACATGATGACATGGGAGCCCCAGTTGAACATACAGGTGGGGAAAATGCTGTTTGGAAATGACTTTCATAAATGGGTATATCTATTGAAGAGGGGGTTGAGATGGTCTGTTAAGGCTATGCAGGATTTCCAGCGACAACTCCAGTCAACTCCGGATACAACTCCAGAGTTGCGCGAGGGGTTTGGGACTTCAGCTTCAGTGACTCGGAGCAGAGCGCTGCACCCTTACTGTCCTTGTTGGGGGTCCTGGATTTCAGAGGACGAAGAGGACGGAGTGGATTGAAAGGGGAACTCGAAGTGGAGCGAGACAAGAGAGGAGTGCCGGGGAAGTCTTAGTCGATATTCAAGCTAGAGTATCTATGACAAGGTGCAGACTTATATATGGAGGACGGGAAACATAATTGGGATGGAGATGAATAAGTCCAGAGTCAGAAGGGTCAGAGTAAGGGTCGGAGATGGAGAATGGACAAGAGTCAACAGAGAACGGAGAAGGGTCGACGGAGAAATGTACATGCAGGGTTGTGGGTAACTAGGATGGAGGCAATACATGACGAGATAGAATGTAAACTATAAATGGAGAATGGAGTGACGGAGTGACAGAGATCTATGGACGGGGTATCGGAGTGCGCAAGGGCACTGTAGTTGGGTCTTGGAGGTGCAGAGTAGGTTGGAGGAATGGCACGTGACATGGTCCATATATTCTTTGTAAAGCTTTGGTGCATAGAAAGTGAACATGTCTGTGATCAGGGTAAGAAGTGGTCAGAAGAAACAGTGGTGGTACCTACTGCACATGAATCCAGCAGCTTGGATATGCCTAGACATGGGTGTTAAGTTTTGGGAAGTGCTTCGGAATGAGTTTCTGTGGTGAAAGGCAGGTTTGGATGGTAGATGGTGCAGTATCAAGGATGTTTCCAGAAAAAGAAAAATGTCAGACCATTTTATTTACAGGGGTCATTTACACCTATTTAATTTTATGGGCTATCAAACAACCATGTAATTATACCAATGACCTAATGGTAGTTAGTAGTCAGTGCAAGGCTGTGGTGACTGACATGCAAATGATTAACCTATCTATGACCAACTCAGAGAGCAAGCAACACATTGAACTGTTAAGCAACTGATTATACAGCATATAGGTATAAGATACATGTAAAAAGTATAGAAATATATGCACAAATGGTCATAGTGAGACAAGTGATGGGGAGATGAACGTTGGGAAGTGTGGGTATTTTGTGACTGACACTGGTGCTAGTGGTAGTATGCCCCACAAACCAACATGGATAGGATAGACAAACCAGCATCCAATGCTAGAGTGACCAAAGAGCAACAACATGCTGACTAGGTAAGAAAAGGCTTGATGTAAGGAGTAGCTCATAAGCAGATGCTCAGGGTGGCTAATAAACCGGTGTTTCATATACAAGAGGGGCAAAGTTTCCAATCAGATTGATTGAAAAGGGCTGTGATAAAAGAAAAGCTGGTAGGCAGGGTTGAATGCTTGGGATTGATGTGGTCATATATGGTGATAGATGGAGTATGACAAGTGATAAGGGCATAGCTATACCATAGGAGGGGAACTCTAACTCTAATAGACCAAACACTTAATGAACCAAGACATAACTCTAATGTTAATCAACAACAAATCTAACATTCAATAAACCTGACAACAGAGAGTTAACTTAACTCTAAGTTCAAACAAACCACCAATCCTAACATAAACTACAATAGTAACCGAATGCAAATATAATGGTCTACAACGATGTGAAGCACTTGAAATCATTGCGTAGCAATCCTAAAGGTCCTAGAGTGTCATTCAGATGGTTGGATTGAAGAACAGAAGGATAGGAAATGAATTGGATACCATAGGTCCACTATTGAGGGAGTAGGTGGTAAAACGACTCACAGTTCAGATGTAAACAATGTGTAGCACTTGAAATCATTGCATAGCAATCCTAGAGGTCCTAGAGTGTCATTCAGATGGTCGGATTGAAGAATGGAGGGGTAGGAAACAGATTGTGTACTATAGATTGACTACTAGGGAAGTGGGTGATAAAATGACACAGTAATGTGTAGCACTTGAAATTGTTGTGTAGCAATCCCAGATGTCCTAAAACATTTTTCCAATAGTCAGATTGAAGAATGGAGGGGTTGGAAAAATACTACAAGCATTAGGATGGGCATAGCTGACAAAGAAGTAACAAAAGCCTCACAGAGTAGGAACTACTAAATGGATTTAAATTGTTCTTGTTGCATAGGATACCTAGGTGTCATCTGATGGCTTTTGAGTAGATCTGTTGGGATGTGGTAATGCTAGAGATGGATGGAAAGTGGAGCAGATTAGAGCAGGGTTTGATTGTGGCATGTGAATCAGGCAGTTGCATGACTGCCAGGGTGTCATATAGATAGGCAGAATAAGATGTACTTCATGAGTCAACTTTGGTGTGTCTGACTCAGCTTCATGTTCCAAAGGTACATTCACACATGTCAATCCACTCTGCAGCTTTTTCAGGTGATTAATGGCAGCCTCTTCATAGTTGTATCCTCATAAAATCATAGCTTCAGCTCTAGAACATGGTAAGGTGATGCTCATGTGCATTAAGCACCCCCTCTCATTCACCTAAATGTATCAGTATGACAGGGTAAGGACTGACTGGTTTCCCTTGTATTTTGTATACCTAATACACACACAACTCATGGATTAAATTGAGAGATAAAGTGCCACATAGTCTGAGACAGCATTCAACTGAATTCTACTTGGAATTGAGTGTTGGGGGTCAGAAGTTCAGAACATATTGGAATATTTAGGGTATCTCAAACTTCAAAATTGAATCAAGCCTAGAAGGGTTGAGACTTGTGTAGTGGAAATGTGAAGTAGGATTTAGAATGTTGTTCTCAACTGGTTTGTAAGCAAAAGACCAGAAGAACTTTACTGGAGTTCTTCGGTGCTGGATTGAAGGCATATATACTACTACATGTGTTTGTATCTATTGGTATTGTTCCATAGGGTTCTATCATAGGAAGAAATGTGATTGGCTAATGAAAGTGGTACAATGCACAGCATCAGTACGCGATGATGTCATAGAGATAAGAGGTCATAATGTGATTGGTAGGAATGTCATAGAATGTTCTATGGGGCTGTGCTTGGCTATGCAAGTGTGGCAGCCAATAGAGATAGTATCTGAGCATAGGGTTGGCATGAGGCAAAGGATCTAGCCTTTGGAGAATGGTATGAGTGAGGCATGTAATGGAGTGACGTATGGTTGAGGAGTGACATGTAGTTTTGGGAATGGTATGTCATGTGACTTTGGGTCACGTGATGTAGGAAATGGAATAAACATAGGGGTCGAAGATAGGGGCTTTGAAGCATTTGTAACAAAAATTCAGTCCAGAAAATGTGGGTTATATTCATGCACTGCAGGTTAGAACAATTATTGTATACAGAGGTCCCATTCACTCTCATTCACCACTGCCACTAAACCTTGTGTTACAGTTTGTGATTTCGCATCTCATTTGGACTGATTGCTACAGTTAGATGGACTTGTAACTACAGTACACCCATTGGATTCTCTACATACAATTTGCCCATCTATCAAATTTCAGTTCTTTCTATGCTTCCCTTCATCTTCTATGTTGATACCATTGCATTGTGGCACAGTTGTTTACCATTGTTTACTTGAAGTGCACTTACATCCCAGGAGTCCACTGCCTCTCCTCTTTGGTTACTCACAGTGGACTCCAGAGTCATCCTGAGTTGATCCAACAATAGGCTAGTTGCCCTCAGTAAGCCCTTGGCTCTCAACACCTTGCATGTCCAAGATGACTCCATGAACCTCAGGCACATCAACCAAGCTCTTGTGGGCATCCATTTCCTGCCACAGGTAATATGGATGGTCCCAATTCAGTATATGATCATGCATATTCAGGTGAATCATATTCCACCCTGAAATGACTGAACAGAGGACCAAGTCTATTATGATCAACATGGCCTTGGGGGGAGTGCTGGAACCCACCTATGGGAGCATACAATGTTGAAATGTACCACTATGGTGTGGCACAGAGTAGACATGGGGGGACTCTTGTCCACACTGGCCACCCAACTTTGGACCTGTTCTAGGTAGTGTTTGTATTGGTGCTGGATATAGAGACATTCCATGTATGCTATTCTGTAATCTGTAGACTCCCAAACTATATAAGGCTATATAAAGAAAGATTCTCACCACATCACACATGAACTCATTGTCTACGTCTACCCTATCCAGCCTACCACTGGAAGAAATGTTGGTATACATCCTGTTGTTTGACCCTCCTAGTCTAAAACCTTGTTCAAAACATGTCATATTTCCACCAGAACACCAACTATAGCCTTACTCAATTTACAAAAATGTCATAAAGATTGGAAGATTTATCAGAATAGGAGGATGACTTGAAAAGACATGACCCAACATTTTTTCCACTGGAAAATCTGACAAAATAGGGGGTCAGTTGAATAGGCATAATGTAACATTTTTTTTGTTGGAAGATTTTCCAGAATAGGAATCACCAGACACTCTTATTCTGACAAATCTTCCTATGGAAAGTGTTGCATTATGCTTGTTCAACTGACCCCTCTATTCTATCAAATCTTCCAATGGAAAAAATGTTGGGTTATGTCTTTTCAAGTCATTCTCTTGTTCCAACAAATCTTCCAATGAAAAAAATGTTGGAATATGCCTATTCAACTGACTCCCTTATTCTATCAAATCTTCCAATGAAAAAAATATTGTGGTATGCCCTTTCAACGGATCCTCCTAGTTGTAAAACTTATCCAGAACATGTCATATTTCCAATACAACTCTAACTGAAGCCCAACTTGATTAATAAAAATGACATAGATTGTTTTTCCTGATTGTGTCAAAATTAAGTTTTGAAAATAAAAGATCACTCTGTATCATTAATTGGAAGATGAACAGTCTTGTTTCACTTGAATTTAGACGGAAATTGGTGTTCAGACTTAGAACAGATGAAGAGGGAGGATAAAGCACATGGTATTATAAGGTGAGTGATTCTTTTTCTTTGTTTCCTGCCACTGAAAACTCTACTTACCCATTTGATAGCACTGGGACTCCATATCAGTTCTCAAGAGAGGATGGAACCATGGCTGTTCTCCCTATGGCATTCCCACACTTGTACCATTGCCATCTACAAAGGATCAAGCAGTTCCTCACATTTGTCACTTGTCACCCATTCATTTCCATCCTCTGGAATGACATTAAAGTCATTCACTTGGATATTGTTCATCTTTCTCCATATTAGTCCGAAAATTATATGCCAACTTGGACTAGGCTGCACATTGCATGTATCATGGTTCTCTCTGGAGCTTTTCCTCATCTTAAAACTTTGTCCAATAGATATGATAATAATAGAGTGGTATATCTGACTACAGAGGAAGAAGAAAAAGAAAGGACAGCAAATGAAGTGCTGATGAAAGCATGCAGAGACCATGGGCTGTCACTCCCCCACCCTTCCTAGCTTATCATATATGACCAAAAAATACTACAGACATCATTTGTCAAGCTCACAATAATATAACACTGGTGAACTAACATGACCATGTACATCCACATCAAATGGTCTTCCATTTCTTACTATTATGTCCATACTATACAGGAGAACAACATTGACTAAACATAAAAATGTGCAAATGAGCTCTTGACTTTCTGCATTTATTATCTAATACATCATGCTAAGCTTCATACAAATGATGGAACACTTCCAAGCCAACCTTAGTGAAGTACACATCAAATACCACCAAATGAACTAACCATACACACAGAAACTAAGTACCACAATAATCTCAAAATCAAATACATTAGTATATATCCCCAGTCAAGATCACCCACTTATTGATGGAGAGGAAACACCTTGTGGCACTCTGAAGGATCAGTAGGTGAGGTGCTTGGGAATGGAAGCTGCACCAATGAGAGTACTTGCACAACCTACACTTCCAAGGAAGACACCCAACCACCAATGAAACCTATACAAAACCATCAAAATACTCAAATTAGCTCTATTTTCACTAGAACCTTCAGAACAACCAGAACTTCATTAAAACTCTGAGTATATGCCAATCACTTGTCATAACTCTTTATAAGAACTATTCACAATGACTCAAGCCTTTTAAATAATATGGTGATACATGTATACGTGAGAACTCAGAACTTGGAACTCTTGGAACTACAGGAGGATCTTTCAAAGATGATAAACACCATGAGAATTTTATATCACAATAAACAAGGAGTGTAACTATGGCAAAGACACTTGTGCCACCAATGCTGGCACTGAGCAGGATGGTTGAGATGTCAAACAGGACAAGGCTGCTGGTGAAATCATGCTTGACATCACCTCAGAGCAGAGAGTGCACATCAGGCAGCACCAGGATGATCCAGTCAAGGCCAGAGAGGCACTACATGACCTCTATGTGAGGCAGAAGGCTGGAACCCATTTTGTTGCATATGATGAATTCTTTAGCATCAGAAAGTGTCCTGATGAGACCCTGCCTGCTCTTGCTGCTCAAGTGGAGGAAGCCATGTTGAGGATCAAGGACCTTCACCCTGACAAAGCTAGATGATGAACTGTCTGTACTGCCATAATTTGCACTCTGGGACCAGAGTTCTACCACTTCACCTCATCTCTGGCCCTGCTCACTGACGTTGACAAGGTCAAGGTCAAAGCTGTATTTCAGACTGAGGAAATCAATCATTGTCCTCGTCCTGATCAGTAGAACAAAGACTTGCATTTCCTACACACTCTCCACTGTCTTAGGAGTTCTGGATGACATTGGCAGCGACCACAGGAGTGCCAGAGGCAACAGGGACAGGAGTGGACACAGGGGAGGCATTCTGAGACGTCTTGTCCTTCTTATCCTTGTGCTTCGACTCCTTGTATGCATTCTTGGCATACTGGAGGGTGAAGCACTTGCACTGGCAGTGGCCAGGCTTGTCACAGAAGGAGCGGTTCGCATTTGGATCACAGCTCCAAGAGTTGCCATTGGCAGTGAGCACAGGGCCACTTGGGAATAGGGATGAGCCATCAGAATGAGGGCGACAATTGATTTCCTCAGTCTGGCATGCAGCTTTGACCTTGTTCTTGTCAAGATCAGTGAGCAGGGCCAGGGACAAGGTGAAGTGGTAGAACTCTGGCCCCAGAGCGCGAATCATGGCCATACAGGACAGTCCATCATCTAGCTTTGTCAGGGTGAAGGTCTGGGGGTGAAGGTCCTTGATCCTCAACATGGCTTCCTCCACTTGAGCAGCAAGGGCAGGCAGGGTCTCATTAGGACACTTTCTGATGCTAAAGAACTCATCATAGGCAACAAAGTGGGTTCCAGCCTTCTGCTGCACATAGAGGTCATGTAATGCCTTCTAGGCCTTAATTGGATCATCCTGGTGCTGCCTGATGTGCACTCTCTGGTCTGGGGCAATGTTGAACATGAGTTCACCAGCAGCCTTGTCCTGTTTGACATCCCAAGCATGTTATGGTTTCCTTTTGTGTGGTGTACCTGCAGGGTTGGTTCATAAGTTGTTTCTCTTTTCTTGCCTAGGACTGGTCAACTGACCCCTATTTAAAATTTCACTTCTGAGACTTTCCTTTTAGGAAATCCAATGTCAGAACCTGCGACCCCAAATCTGCAGCACACCTACTGTGCCACAGTTGAGGATCATGGCCAACAACAGTCTCCCATTTCTTTCTTTTGCCCTTTCTCATATTGCGGCATTCCCTTATTCCTTCCATACTATTCCTAGGAACCCCACCCTGTTCCCTTCAGGTGTTCCATCTTTCTTCTATCTCCTGTTCTGCATCCCCTTCTAGCTGACCTGACTCAGCTCCTTGTCAAAATTATATAAGCTATAGTGTACTTGCCTGTACTTGCCAGCTTAGATCTACTCAATTTACTGTGCTCAACCACTGTTGTCCTCTGAACCCTCTGAACCCTCAGGAGGGCCCCTCTCTGAAGCCTTTGAACTCCTACAATGTGCTAGGGAACCCTAAGGACCCCTCCAAGAGGGATACCCTACCTTTGAACCTTCAATGCCTACTACTTAGCAAGAGCTCATATTTTCAGAACCTTCAGAACCCCCATCTTGGAACCTCAGAACCCCAGAAACCTTGAAACCCTCAATCTTCTGTCACTCAACAGAAGCTCCTATCTTTGGAACCATCAGAACCCCTATATTTGGAACCATTAGAACCCCTATCTTGGAAACTTCGAACCTCGAACTCTTAAGTTCTTGACCTTCTGTGGACCAACAGAAGCCTCTATTTTTGGAATTGTCAGAAACTCTCTTTTCATCAGAAGTGTCAGAACCCCTGAGCCATTGAGTTAATGCCAGTCCATACCCGGGGTTGTTGTAACAAAGGATCTAAGCTCTCTATCAGGCCTGCTCTCACAGCAGTAAGCCCACCATTCCTGCCAGACTTGCTCATGACCTATGGGCTATCTGCTCACAACACCCATTGGAACCCTCTGACTCGGAATCCATTCTGGAACCCCAACAATCACCCTCACCAGACCCAGATGTCTACATCTCCTCCTCTGATTCTGAAAAGGAAGCAGAAACCTTCAAACTCAGCCACCAACTCTCCAGTCAGCTGAGCATTCCCTGCACCCCCACCCCACTGTCTCCTACAACTGCTACCCCTACTGGGCAGCATTTCCCATTTGCCATTACCACCCTCTCCTTGGTGACAAACCCCACCACTGCCAACCCTGTCCATCTCACCATGGCAACAACCCCCAAGGAAATCTGCATCAGCGTCCCAGATGCCTTTGATGAATCCTATGAACAAGCCATCCCTTGGCTCAACTCTGTCAATATCTACCTCTTGGTCAACACTGCGGTCTATTCTGACCCCAATGCCAAGGTTGTCTTTGCCCTCTCCTATATGACCAAAGGCCTTGCCCTCATCTGGACAGATACCTTTCGAGCCAAAAGCATTGCTGCCAACTCCCTGGGATCTTGGACCAAATTCAAGGAAGCTTTTAAAAAATCCTTTGAACACCAGGATACTAAAGGAAATGCCATCTATTGGCTAGCCTCAGAGCAATGTACTAAGAATGTTGACCTCCTGGCATACATCTCCAATTTCCAGAACTGAGTAGCCCAGACCGGAATCACTAATGACGACATCCTTATCTCGTACTTCTCCAGGGGCATCCTCACCTCCATCATGCGATGCATCATGTCTATGGACACCATCCCCTCCACCATCAAAGACTGGTACAACAGGGCTATCCACTTTAAAATGCAATGGGAGAAAGCTAACATCATTACCAAGCACAGAAAGCCCACTGTCCACTACCATGCACCCACCTACCAAGCTAGGGCCAAAAACATCAAAGATCCCAATGCTATGGATGTTGATGCCTTCTTGATTCAAAAACTCACACCAGAGGAATGAAAATGATGCTTTGAAAAGGAATTATACCTCCACTGCAGAAAGAGCGGACATATGCAGAACAAGTGCCCTACCTTCCCTTTCCAACCCAAGAAAGTCCAAAATGCCCTGACTGGATCTGAACAAGAAGTAAAATCAACCGCAGGAATTTTGGAACTTCCAGAACTGAAATAATGTGAAAGTGACAATGAGGACGATCCCACCCCAGGCTGTCAGGAAAGTCAAATGGGGTTTTTAGACAGGAGGACTGAACAAATGCCAGTACCTCCTTCCCTATTTGGTTCAACTCATGTAATAGTAGCAGACAAGAAATCCAAAAGTCTCTTGATCCCTGTTTGGCTATCCCATGGAACCACCACCAAAGACATTGAAACCTCAGCCCTCAATGATTTAGGAGCACAAATAAATTGCATAGATTGGAATTTTGCAAAACAGCATCAATTTCCTCTCACCCCCCTTCCTCAACCAATACCTGTCAGGAACGTCAACCAAACGAGAAACAGGAATGGTGATATACATTATAAGACCACTCTGAGACTCCATCTGGGGATTACCCCATACCTGGTTGATTTCCCTGGGAAAAGAAAGCAGTAACTGTCAAGGGAATCCCAAACCCTGCCCTCTGATTCCATACCCCCAAATAGCAAAAGGAGACAACTAAACCAATGGATCCTATTACTCCTTAGCAAAGAAGAAATTGCGACTGGACCATGTCAGAATCAGACATGCTGAAATTGATTCACATTGGGACTCTCACCTGTTCGACTTCAATGAATGGGATACTGGGGAACAATTCCCAGTCCTTGCCAATGCCCAAAATCACTTGTTGAGAAGTGGACCTTATTTCTGTTGAGAGCCAAGGGCTTACTGAGGGTGACTAGCCTGTTGCTGGATCAACTCAGGACAACTCTAGAGTCCACTGTGAGTAACCGAAGATGATATTGAGACAGTAACAAGGGTACACTGACCTGGAGTCCACTGTGAGTAACCAAAGAGGAGAAGCAATGGACTCCTGGGATGTAAGTGCGCTTCAAGTAAACAATAGTAAACAACTGCACCACAATGTGCCACAATGTAATGGTATCAACACAGAAGGTGAAAGGAAGGATAAAAAGAGCTGAAACTTGGTAGATGGGGAAATCGCACATGGGGAATCCAATGGGCTTAGTTACAGGTCAATCTAACCGTAGCAATCAGTCCAAATCAGATGCGAAATCACAAACTGTAACAATTTCATTCCGAATGTTTGGTCCACCACCCCTGATACCATTGCTCCAACCAACAAGAAAGGGACTCACTCCACAGACTTGGCAGCAACCCAAAAGTCTCAGAAAATTACCCTCCCCCCTATCTTTGAGGACTTCTCATCTGTATTTGCCAAAGAATCCTATGACCATGAAATTCACCTCACTGAAGACTTTATCCAGAAGACTGCCAAAACTTACCCCCTCTCTCCAGAAGAGCAAAAAGCCACTCAGGCATTCCTAGACAAACACCTGGCTAATGGAAAGATCCATCCTTCCAACACTCTCCCCAAGCCTCCCCATTCCTTTTTGTCAAGAAAAAGGATAGTGGGCTCTGCCCATGTCAGGACTATAGATATCTCAACCAACACACTGTTAGAGTTTGGACGGCAACTGAGTCCCGACTGGGTTTCTCGTGAGTTCTTGGGTTGAACAGCCACAGTGGAGTTTCAAACCTACACATTGATCACCGATCATTCAAGTCACTATCCACTGGCAGGATGGCTGGTGACGACTACAACAAGGTTCTCTCAGGCCTTCTACAAGACCTAGAGGACACTGAGGAATACAGTGATCTCGTTTTTCATACCCTACTAATAGAAAATCAACAGATGGAGCAGATTATGGTGAAGGCTTTTCAAATAATTCTTGATATCACTGCCTCACTCAAGCCAGTGAAACCAATACCCTACCATACCTCTATTCTCACAGGACAGATGTGTGTTCAAGAACTGCTTGCAGGACATCAGGATCGCATCAAAAATGAGTTGGGGGTCAGGAAACACGTATTTGTACATCTTGTCAAGGAGTTGAAGCTATATGGCATTGTAAATTCGAGGGACATTATGGTGGAGGAGCAGCTGGCAATATTCTTGTATACCTGTGTTACAGGCCTCTCATTTTGGCATGTTGCTGAATGTTTCCAACATGCTGTTTCCACAATATTGAAGTATGTTTCTTTTCTTCATCTATGTCTATGCTTGAAGATTTTCTGCAAATATTTTTATTTGATGTTTGCAACTTTCGCTTTGACCCCACTTTACCACAAGTACATCAAGTTACCATGATCTGATGATCCAATGCCCGTTCGCATTGCTGGTGATCTGACCGTCTACCCATATTTTGAGGATGTTATCGGAGCCATTGATGGCACACACATTACTTGTACACCTTCTGCTACTGATCGCAATGCGACTCAGAAGCACAAGGGGTTTCACTCGCAGAACTGCCTGGTGGGCTGCAATTTTGAACTTGAGTTTGTGTATGTCCTGAGCAGATGGGAGGGTTTGATGGCTGATGCTTCTGTATATCACAATGCACGTATCACGAATTTCACCATCCCTTCTGGCAAATATTACCTTGCTGATGCAGAGTATCTGATCTGCCCTCAGCTTCTTGTTCCGTATTGTGGTACACAATATCAATTACCTGAATGGGATCACGTAAATATTCAGTACATTTCCTTTTCTTTCTCCCATTCATATGAACTCACAACTTTTCATACAGACCTTCTAACTCGAAGGAATACTTCAATCTTCGTCATGCACAGCTGCACAATGTGGTCGAATGGATCATCGGTGTTCTCAAGAAACATTTCCACATACTCATTATACCTCCTACATTCCAGATGGAAAACCAAGCCAAGATCCCCCTCACATTATGCTGTATTCACAACATCATCTGCAAGTACAATCCTGATGAATTTGGAGAATTGGGGAGGGTGCAACTTGTGATAACATGTCCAGAGGAGCGAGCAATGATTTATGGTACTCTCGCCACAGGATTCATTACACCAGCCGAACAGGATCATATGATGGCAAAGTGGGATGAGGTTGCTAAACTGTTGTGAGATGATCATATTCATTACGTTGCTTGCAATTGCACTACCTAGCCATGTATTCATTCAGTGAAAACATGGATTTGATTCATGCATAAATTTGTAGTAAGTACAATGTCTGCGATCAGGCATTACCACCAGCCAAGTGACAAAGAGAATTTGCTACCTCACTCTTCACCCAAGCATGCCAAAGTTCATCATCCCTATTAGAAGTAAGTATGAGGTACATATCAACACTGTTGTCATTATTTGCAAAAACTTGGAGCATTGTGAAAACTTCTTTGTGTGAAAGGAACTCTGCATCATTGCACACAAGCATCTTGCTTGCGTTGGTCCTCTTTTCACTCTGGGCCATCTTCTCAGCCTGAGTAACGACTGCAAGCTGAGCCATTGCATCTGATCTTGACATAGTCATTTGTTGCATTCACTCCAATGTCTCTGCATTGTTCTTCTGCCGATCCCAAAACACATTTATATCTTGCTGCAACTCACTGAGCATATCGTACTTCTCTTCTGCCTGCCATTTGCGACTAGCGGACGCACGAGACTTTGTGCTAACCACTGATCTCTCCACTGATGCCATTGACAAATCATCGTCGTCAGTGGCCTTGTGCTTGGCACCTCCACCTCCTTCCAATCAGGTGGAGATACTTGATGATGGATTGATTGAGCTTGGAGAAGTTGAACCAACAAGTGAGGAGGGAACTGAAGGTGGTAGAAAAGCGGAGGAACCTGATGTGAAGACCAGCGAGGATGGTGGCAGAGGAAATGTAGATGGCCTTGGTAGATGGTTGGATGGATCGCTGGTTGGTTCTGCCATTGCAATATTGTGTGGCATGAAAGATGATGAGGCTGCTTGAACAATTGGAGGGCCTGCAGTCTTGAACTTCCCTTTTCCTTTTGACTTCACCAAGGTAAGCATTTGATCATAGTAGATCCATCACTTGGTCTTAAACTTTGATGCTCCTTTCATAGACTATGCACAATGTTATTAGCAGATAAAGAACACTGAATAGAGATTATTACCTTTACAATATCCTCCCAAACTTGCAGACTTTCCATTTGGATGTTTGCTCCCTTCTCCAGGGAATATGCAAGACCCAATGTATGTGCAATCTTATCAACAACATCAAAGTCTTTCTTGATCTAAAATATGATCAAACCACCAGATAAGCAAAAAAATACAATGTTTCTCACTCTTTTCCACTTTTCCTTGCAAGTTGATTTTGTCTTCCTCTTCCCTTCCGAAGGCTCAGGGAACTGGTCAGCTAGATCACTCCAGAATTGCAGCTTGAAAGTGAATCCATCAGCCATATCCATCTTTATTGTCTGAACAAAATCGAGAAGGAATCTCTTGTCTGAGACACTCCAGTGGGTGGACCATCCAGGCTTTCCACTACAGCTATTGTCAGTGCCAGAGGCATCTGTGGAGCCATCAATGGCCTTCTCTTTGCCTTTCTTCGCTTTCAAGTTGGATTCCTTGGGCAAGCTTCGACCTGTGTGCCTGAGAGGCATAGTGAATGGCAATGGCAACGGTTTGATAGTGGGCCAGTCACCTTGGCAGTCCAACAGCATCCCAGCTTGATGACTAACTTGCTCAGCTCCGCTTCAACTCAAGAGTTTGTGTTTTCACAGAACCCAGTCAGGATTCAGTTGCCATCCAAACTCTTAGGGATGCATACCCGCTTCCCCTCATCTTGGATGTTGTTGATCGACTTCATGGGGCATCCATCTTCACTAAATTCAAAGCCCAATGTGGGTATAATAATGTGTGCATCAAAGAAGGACACCAATGGAAAGCTGCCTTCATCAAAGAACATGGGCTGTTTGAACCAACTGTCATGTTCTTTGGACTCACCAACTCCCCGGCCACATTCCAACATTTCATGAATGACTCCTTCTGGGATATGATTGCAGAAGGAGATGGCTCATAATCTACATAGATGACCTTCTCATCTTCTCCTCTGACCCTGCTACCCACAACAAACACACCAGGGGTGTCCTCCAATGGATGAAAAACTTGGACCTGCACCTCAAACTTGAAAGATGTTCCTTCAACATCACAGAAGTAGAGTACTTGGGAATGATTGTCTGTCCTGGGAACCTTGCCATGGATCCAACCAAATTGGCAGGTATTGCAGACTGGCCTATCCCCAAGAAAGTTAAAGATGTCCAGTCCTTCCTGGGATTTGCCAACTTCTACCAGAAGTTTATTCCTGATTTTTCATCCTGTGCATGCCCCCTCATTGACCTCACCAAGAAAGACACCCCATGGCATTGAGACCACCTACAATCTGATGCTTTCAGAGACCTCCAGGATGCATTCTTCCAGCAACCAGTTTTGCACATGCCTGATGTCACCCAACCTTTTAGTATTACCACTAATGCTTCCATCTATGCTTCCGGAGGTGTCCTCCTCCAACCTGACTCCAATGGGGAGTGGAAACCATGCTCTTACCTCTCTCGCTCCTTTGGCCCTATGGAGTGCAACTATGACATCTACAATTGTGAGTTACTGGCTGTAATCTGAGCACTTAAATATTGGCACCACCTCCTTTATGGCCACTCCACCCCCATCACCATCTTTTCTAACCACAAAAACCTCACTTACTTCCATGCACCCCAAAATCTCAACCACTGGCAAGCCTGATGGCTCCTCAACCTTGCTAATTTCGACCTGACATTCTCCCATGTCCCTGGAAAATTCCTTGCTGGGCCAGACACCCTCTCTCACCATCCCAATCATCTCCCCTCTGATGACTGTGATAACACCTCTACCACCCTCCTCCCTGATGACCTGTTTGTTTTCCTTGTCACCCACTCTGTTGATGATCCCCTCCACCCACTTATTGCCTGCTCCACTCCCTCTGACCCAACAAACTTGACCACCTCATGGGTGATCTCCTGGCTACCTTTACCCAATGTCTTGATGATTGGCAATATGATGTTGGGATCCTCACCTACCAAGGCTGCATCTATGTCCCTGACCATGCCACCCTCCACTGTGACATTGTTGCCAATTGTCACAACCACCCCACCACTGGCCACCCAGGGTTTCTCAAAACCTGTCAACTTGTCTCTGTTGACTACTGGCGGCCTGGCCTCACTCATTTTGTCTGAAAATACATCGAGGGCTGTACCTCTTGTCAACAACTGAAGGTCAACACACACCCCACATGTCCACCCCTATCCCTTGAAACAACACTTAAAAACACTAGAGTGATGTGTAGTGGTCCTTTGTAGAGGGACTGGCTCTTTGAGAGTAGTGTTTGAATGGAGAAGATCGAAGTTGATTAAACTGAGGACTATCGAAGTACAGCTCAGGTATATATACTATTCTAAAGTGTTTGTATCTATTTGTGTCCTGGTCTGTGCGTATCCGGTGTGCCAGACTTTATACCATAAAAGGAAGTAAGTAAAGTGACTGTGATTGGATAATGAATGTGGTGCCATGTAGGCTGTGTGAAAGTAATAATATGATTGGAAGAAAAGAATCGTACGACATAATGCGGCTGTGTATTGTGGCAGCCAATAGGATTAGTTTCCGAGCATAGGTTTGGCATGAGGCGGAAGTCTAGAACAAGTCCGGTGGTTGATAGACTGGAACGACATAGCGTTCTTGTGGATTATAGACTTGTTGATAAGATAAGGAGGGATTAGATGGTATAAAGACAGGGGTTGAAGATAGGGGTTTAGGAGCGTTCGTAACATCCCTCATCCTCTTTGCTTGCTCCCACTCTTTCCAACAACTCTCTGTTGACCTCATCACCGACCTCCCCACTGCAGGCCCTTATAACTCACTCATGGTCATGGTCAACCATTGGCTTACTAAGGGGGTAATGCTCTCCCCCTGCTCGAAAACAATCACAGCACAGGGAGTTGCAGATCTTTTTTTTCACAAAGTGTACTCCCATTTTGGCCTTTATGACAAAGTCATATCTGACAGAGGCCCAGAGTTTGCCTCTACTTTCCAGATGGAACTTGCTTGCCATATTGGTTACAAACTCGCCCTCTCTACTACATATTATCTCCAAACAGGTGGTGAAATGGAACGAGTTAACCAAGAAATTGAGACTCATCTGTGGATCTATTGTCAACAAAACCCAACCACTTGGGTCGATCTTCTCTCAACCGCAGAATTTATCCATAACCACCACCCCCACTCTGTCACTGGAAAATCCCCATTTTTTCTCATGTATGGATATGAACCATGCCCCTTCCCTACAATAGTTGCCCAGACAAAACTATTGGCTGTAGAAGAACATCTACAGCTACTCACCAAGGCAAGAGAGGAAGCCATCACAGCACATGACCTTGTCAGACAGACCATGAGAGCCTGTACCTATGGAAGAATGACATCCTTCTCAAAAAGGGATAAAGTATGGCTGGAAGCCCAAAACCTCAAAAGAGATCTCTCCACCCCAAAATTTGCCCCTAAATGAGAAGGACCCTTCACTATCACAGAAGTCCTGTCCCCCATCTCTTACAAACTTCGACTCCCAAAGACCTGGCATATCCATCTGGTGTTCCATGTGGCACTCCTTTCATCATACAGAGAAAATCAAATACATGGAAAGAACTTTCCCCAACCCCCCTCCCAGACCTTGTAGATAGAGAGGAAGAATACGAAATTGAAAAGATCATATGACACTGAGGACCCCTGCACAACTGCAAATTCCTGATCCAATGAAAAGGGTACTCCATCAAAGAGGATTCATGAGAGCCCGAATCCAATATAGCAAATGCCCAGGGAATGCTTAATGGATATAAATGACTCCACAAGATTCCCTTCAACATGACCATCATACGTCGCATTACTTGCATCCCCACAGACATGTCCCATGACTCAATCTCAGACCCCTCCTCCTTCTCCTCCTTCATCAACAAACAACTCCTGACTGATGTACAATCAACACCAAGCCCCTCAAACCCCCCTACTGATGTACCTATTAATCCTCCTGATTGCCATGATGCTCTTGCCCATGCCATCCACTCCATTAATGCTCAAGTTGATTGGGATACTATCCCTGCTTCTCGCCTCCTCCCTCCTCAGGATATAAATGAATCCGACCGCCCTGAGTATGCTTGATGCCTTATCCCTAGAGAACCCTATGTTGACTGGGAAAGTGCTGAAGAGCTCATCCACCTAGCCACAGATTCCTCCCTGACAATCTTCGTCAAGAGGTGTGTAGACCTTGGCTCCCCCTACTCTTCCCTTTACCAGCTAATCCACCAAATCCGATGACTGGAAAACATATTTGAAGAAATGACCATTACACCCCCTATAAGCCACCCACACACCCAATACCTCATTGGGAACATCATCCAGTGACTTTATGCCCCTACCCTAATGCTGTCAGCCCAGACCCACTTTGGGGACTTCCTGGCAGACCTAGTGAACTATTGGGAAACCATACATTGTGTAATGGACCTGGTCTACCCACCTCCAATACAGACCCCCTCACCACGACTGGTATCACTGGAACCTCAACCAGTTCCCCCTCCCTCCACCACACCTTCTGCCTCTTCCTTACCCCTGAACTCCAGTGAAGAGCTTGCAATCCTCGAAGCTGAACTCACCAATATTAGGATTACCCTTTGCCCCGGGCACCCCCTCTACCACCAGACATGTTTCACTTGCCACAAACTAGAGCATCTGGAAATTTTCTGCAAGGAGTATCACTGCCCCATCTGCTGAACCATAGCACCAGGTCACCCTCAATGCCGATGCCCTTCAAGGGCCAGAACATCTGTCACCCCCTGCCCAGCCCCACCCCACTCCTCCCCTTTACCCAATCACCCAAAGTCCTTTCAGAAGTTGCACACCTCTCAGCCAACCTCTCTCTGCTCTAGCTCAAACAAAAAAAAGGGAAAACAAAGAGCTGATCCCTCCCAGACCCCCACATCGACCCCTCATAATTCCAGTACTCCTGGAAGCTTCCCTACTCAACAATCTGTTCTGGGCCACAGTCAAATCTCTCCACCCATGTCCACATCCACCATGCAACCCAGTTGAGTTCCTACTGCATACCCTACCCATGCTGATGACTATACCTATGACAATGACATCTATGATACTGAAGCATGGGCAAATATTACCAGATCCCCAGGATATGCTTGTCATGAGTTTTAGTTACCTCCTCATCTAGCACTCAAGAGGCTCTTGTGGCTTAGTTTGGGGGTAGTGTTACAGTTTCCTTTTGTGTGGTGTACCTGCAGGGTTGGTTCATAAGTTGTTTCTCTTTTCTTGCCTAGGACTGGTCAACTGACCCCTATTTAAAATTTCACTTCTGAGACTTTCCTTTTAGGAAATCCAACGTCAGAACCTGCGACCCCAAATCTGCAGCACACCTACTGTGCTACAGTTGAGGATCATGGCCAACAACAGTCTCCCATTTCTTTCTTTTGCCCTTTCTCATATTGCGGTATTCCCTTATTCCTTCCATACCATTCCTAGGAACCCCACCCCGTTCCCTTCAGGTATTCCATCTTTCTTCCATCTCCTGTTCTGCATCCCCTTCTAGCTGACCTGACTCAGCTCCTTGTCAAAATTATATAAGCTATAATGTACTTGCCTGTACTTGCCAGCTTAGATCTACTCAATTTACTGTGCTCAACCACTGTTGTCCTCTGAACCCTCTGAACCCTCAGGAGGGCCCCTCTCTGAAGCCTTTGAACTCCTACAATGTGCTA
>JBBPLQ010000496.1:0-20698 GCA_038089855.1 Royoungia palumana
CCACTGGCTCTTCGGTCGTTTTGCCAGACCAACTGAGTCCGAGTCGACTTCCATCTTTCTCTCATCTAGCATCATTGGTGGACGAATGAGCTCCACTCGATAGTCGGCCGACAGAGAATCCATGATCAATTTTGTGAGCTGCCCCACAGTGGTAAGGATATGGGATATCCGAAATCGGAATTTGGATGCGATGGTTTCTTTCGCAGCAGAAGTGGAATGAGCACAACCAGCGACGACAAGGACATCAGCAAGTCCATCGATCGTAGACGCGATGAAGGTGCCCGGATTGCTTGAACAAGTCGGCGAGATACAGGCATAGGTAAGTGATCTCCACCGGCCTGAGACTGTTTGTGACTCTGCCGTCTACCATTAGTAAAATAATCGATGACGTTTTAAATTCATTTCTTCACCTAATTTTCGAATCACGTCGTATAATTCACGAATGATCTGGCTGGGTCTGCTATCGATAGACCATGCAGAGATGATTTGATGCAAGTGATGGATGAGGTAGGCACGCAACGTGATGGGAAGATACATCTCCACATCGGCAAGTGAGTTGCTCCGAAGGCGGTTTACCAAGGATTGCCCAATAAATTCCGAGACTCTTCGTCCAGCAGACATTTGTTCCTCTGTCAAGTCTGTAGAGTGAGGCTCGAACTTATGGATGACTCGGGCTGCAATGAATGTGGAAGTACAATGAGTGCTCTCATTGAGCCGCTGGAGCGTCTCCATGATGTTCATCTCTGCACCTGCATCTGCTTGGGTGATGAAATTGTGCACAGGGAATAGCGTACGCTGACTTTCTTCGGCGACGGACTTGAGTTTTCTGAATTGCTCGTCGTACCATTGGCGGACCCCGGTGGTTTGAGACTGCGAGAACTGGAGTTCCTGACGTACGGCAATGAGTTCCTCTGAATCGCGGCGACGCTCCTCGAGCTCCTTGTGTACGGCTGTGAGCTCCTCTGCTTTAGCCGCATCGGAACGCTTCCAATGGTCCACTTCAGCAGTCAGACGAGTGACCTCGCAATCCTTAGCTTCATTAAACGACCTGAGGCTCTCGAGCTCCTTTCGTGTGGAAGCCAGTTCATTTTGTAGTTGGAGCACGGCTTTCTCAAGATTGATCATCCTTTCGTCTGATGCATTCGGTGTCAAAAAGCCGGCGTCAAGATGACGACAGTCCAGATCTGATTATTCACGCACTTGACTGCTCATCCTGAGATATGATCCTTTCTCCGGGATCCAAATTCAGCTGGGTAATCAAGGTAATGAAATATATCAAGCGTACAAATGGAAGTACACGTACAAGGTGGTTCTGAACGTAGTGGGATGGGAGGATATCACCGAGGTTCTGAACCGTGACCGTCTTGCCATGACTAATTGCAACGTCATAGTTTTCCGAAATTGCCATTGTACAGATCCTGTCAGCGTAAGCAATGTCAGAACCAATTCTCTTGTGTGTCGTATCCCAAAATGATATTAACGACTCGGCAGAGGCTGCGATGAATTTGCGATTGCTTGGTAGAGCGATGCACCCAATTTTTCTCCCGCCATGGATGCGGATGGCCCATCGTGAGAGCATCTTTCCGGTGGATGTATCAAGGTAGTGGATCCTGCCGTCGACAGAGATGGCGTAGAGGCGCGTATCGTCATTCCAAGCAAGGCATTGGTTGAAAAATGAACCAGCGCTGATTGGAAATTCGACAAGGAGACGACCATCCTCGCTGGTGTAGACGCGAACAGAGTCGTGTTCCCAGGCAGCCGTGGCGAGAAGGCTTCCGTCAGGCGAAAATTTCACTGCAGCCAAATAGTTGTTGTGCTGCACTGTCAGTAGTCGCTCGCCCACCAGATTCCAGATGCAGACGGTCTCGTCCCTCGATCCACTGGCAATTTTGGTCCCGTCTGGAGAGATGTCCACCGCGTACACTGCTCCTTGGTATCCCTTCATCCTTCCCACAGGTTCATGGCTCTCTGCACTCCACATCAACACGTCTCCCAGACTCGATCCGCTTACGATCCATTTTTCATCTCCTGAGACAGCAATGCTGCAGATGGACCCCTCCACATTCATCGGCGTTCCAACTTCTTGACCGTCCTCCAACTGCCATCGTCGAATTTTTCCTTCCCACCCCCCACTCAGGATATGTCTGCCCTCCGCGATGAAAGCGACCGAGTATATAGTGTCGCTCCCGTCAATTTTGAGAATCCTTTGCTGATTGGTAGTGGTAGAAGTGTCTTCGCTCGATGCTTGGGGCCTCTTCACTGACTGGTTCCTTCCTACTACTCGCCTGTCGCCCTCGGAAACGGAGCCACGGTCATTCAATCCTTGCACTCTCGTCAGTGGCACCACACTTCCATTGGTCCATCAACTCAGGCTCACTGTTCTCTGGCGTTCTGAGCGATCTGGAATCCATTTTTGGTCGTTGGGACAGTGGCAGAGAACAAGGTATGTGGACGTCTATGCGGAAGAGTATGGCACGTGCCCCTTATCAACAACCATCAGATCAGCGCACTACTGCCCACCGTATGCCCCCGGCGTCTGTTCCAGCCTGGTCACCACCGGTAGCATCAATTTGGACCAGATGCTCTCGGACGCCTACCGACCACAGGCTCAGATAGAATGCGACGCACCGCCCTTGGCCTCGCTGGTGAGCCTGATCTCTTTCGATTCAGTGTCACGAGATTCAAAGCATGTCAAGGTACGTACGCATCATGGTTCAAACGTTCACCACTCAGTCTATCACGACATTTTGGACCGGATGCTCTCGGATGTCTACCGACCACGGGCTCAGATAGGATACGACGCACCGCCCTTGGCCCCGCCGGTGAGCTTGATCTCTTTTTCGATTCAGTGTCACGAGATTCAAAGCATGTCAAGGTATGTACGTGTCATGGTTCACCACTCAGTCTATCACGAGTATACCAACGTCATCGCCATCCCTGTTCATGAATGTCATTTCGTACGTCGTTGTTGCCTTGCCCGAGCGGATACTCTGCCTGCCTGCTGCAAACGCACTGCGGGACCTTTGTGATGCCAATCGAACCGCTCTCGCGCCGCATATAGGGGCATTTTCAGAGTTGCACGCAGGGTTGACGGGCATTCCTGTGAGTGGTGTCGTGGTCTGAGATGCCTTCGTCTTTCAGACCCGATCCTCGTACGCCAGGACACGGAAAAGAGCAAGGTGCTGCAGTCGATCGCGAGCGTCATTCAAGCATTGCCCCCTGAAGAGGAGATGCCGCCCGTACTCGCGATCGTGAGCCATGTCGTCGAGAAGGTCGATCAGGCTATATGGTTCCCGTCGCAGGTACGCATCTGTGCCGGTTCGTCCGTGACGTGGGTGAACGGGATCGGTTTGTTGTTGGCTGCCCGAAGAAGCGTGTGCGGCAGCCATCGTCCAGCTTCAAACGCTGTCAGGAGTGGCAAAGGGGCTTACTCGCACAGCAGATTCATTACCCATTATCGATGAAACTCCTGTAGAGCGTGTGGAAGCAGAACGGTTACTGCGGGCCCGTGACGATTACAGGATGGTCAAATTCCGAAAAAGCTTATATACAGCGGCGAGAAGCATGCTCAAACTGTGGTCGACGGATGCGAGCGTGTCCGATGTGAGTCCTTTCATGCGGATGATGACACGCTGATAGTGTGCTATATGCAGGCCCTCAGCGAATTCTTGCGGTCCATCACTTCCTTACCCAGCGATATCACGCTCTTGTCTCTTCCTGCGGGCCCACTATTGGAGCTGATATGTATTGCTTCCCAACGACAGCTCACGGCGGTATGGCTGACGCTGGCAAATATGCTGATCATTCCACTGGACTCGCCTACGATGTTTACGATCTCGGCGCTGAAAACTCCACCCAACATCGAAGGAATGGCAGTCGTGTCGAGTGCGCTGCCCGTCCTTTTACAAACGTCGTTGTCAATTCTTGGACAGCAAGGGGCCATGGAATCTGTGAGTATACCGTGATAAGATTAGCCAGCGTTGATATGGATGCGATCACAGAACCCAGACATCGTACAGGCTTTCTTTGGCTGCCTAGACACTGTGCGTTTTGTATTTGATCCTAGATTTGCCGCCGTATATGAAAGACTCGGCGGGCGAGAACAGGTCGCGAACCACTTTGTGGCTATGTTTTTAACTGCTGCCCGATGCGCTCGACGCGTTGATGCAATGCGCAGTCACCTCGCTGTCATTGCAAGAGCGCTATTCGCTGGTGGCGACATGCCAATTCTTGGTGCGTCCACGATCCTACCAGCCAAGCATCATTGGCTAAGCGATCGTCTCGTCAGGACATGCTGATCAGGCGCACTGCGGGAAGCGACGACCTCGGGGACGCTGGCACGGTGCTCATCCAGAGACACGGCCGGGCGATCTTGGGTGCCGTTCTCACCGGGTCCGCAGGTATTGCGCCAAGGTCACCGACTCGGAATCTGATCGAGCTCTTGTCCATGTTCGTATCGAAATACCCGTCGGAGACGAGGGCATGGATGAACGCGATCCTGTTCAAAATACGTGTGGGCATGAACGTATCGAGCGTCGACCTGACCGATGCGTAGGAGGGCTCCGTGCCGTCCAAGGCCGCGCAAGAGGCGAAACGGGCGTTCGTCAAGGCGGTGGTAGGGTGCATTGGTTTCTATGATACGTGTGTTGCGCGAGACGCGTCTGACGAGCGAGATCGCCAAAGAGGACGCGGGAGGTGGCGCAGCAGTTTACGCTGATCGCGAGGGGCCTGGAAGGGACGAGCTTTGGGCACGCGTCGGTTCACATGTGAGGTGTTCCTGGGGCGTATGGTACGTCGGACGCATCCCGAGTGTCGATGGCTCGCGATGTGTGATGCATTCTGGACGGTGGCCGAGGAATTGGAACCCTTGATCAAGCGGAGGAGAGTCTGGTGTGGCACCAACGAAGGCTTCGCATGTAGGATGACTCGAGTGAAAACATGTCTCGGAGGTATCTAGGACGTGATCGTGAGGAATCAGGATCGTTATAGAATCGGTGCAAGATCCTGATAGGTTGCATGCGGAAGCTGATTGAACTTCGAGAGTTGCATGCTCTTGAATTTGCCTTCGATGAAAGGCAGCCAACTGACTGAATGCCCAAACACCGTCCAAAATCACACCGACCTGGAAACCCAATCGCTAGCCCCCCAGAGGCGAATGGTGGATGCCAGACTTGAGGCTGACTCGGACGTTTGCTATTTATTGTCTAACCACATAGAAGGCTCTCTCTATCGACGTTGCCATGAGGCTGAGCATAGTTGGGCCTGATAGACGATTCGAACGGCCGTCGTCCAGGTTCACCAAATCACCCAAGAATCCAAGATCACGACCGACGACTCGTTCTCCTTAAAGGCACCCATGTCCTTCAAAACACGCTGTCAGCCTGTCGTACCACCAAGGTTATAGGTCATCCACGTCGGATCGAGAGCCGAGCCGTGACATCACCCAAAGCAAGGCCGCTTGTGCGCCAGCTCGGGCCGACCGGCACTCCTGTGAGCGACGCCACGAGAGGATGTTGTATTCTAGAGTGATTGCATCGGGTACTTGATAGCGAGCGTCGTCAAAGCATCGCCACCTGAAGAGAGGAGGACCCCCCACTCGTGTTCGCTATCGCGAGCACCCTCCCTTCGAGGAGTGTTGCCGAGCGGTACTATTCTCTTCATGGGTGTCACACCCATTGTCGTTTATTTTTTAATTCGTAGCCTCCGGAAGATTGGTCGCATACGAATTCGATGCTGAAAACTTCAATGAATATCAGGGGATCGCGGTCGTGTCGGGACGATCGATATCGAGACACAGTCCCTGCCAGTGGAGACGCCGCCTTCTAGGACATGGTCCGTGAAATGTGTTTGACTTGACGGGTTGAGCCTTGGTAGCTCTTATGAGCGGGTATCATGACAAGCGCCGCATAGCGTGTGCAAGCCAAGGCATGAACGTTTGAACCAGCAAGCATAAGCATCGGCTTTGGGTTATCTGAATTGTCCAGCCATAGTTCCATGCAGTGCTCGTTCCTGATACATAGGGCCTGAGTAACGTTATGGGAAATGGAGTAGATATTGTAAAATTGGGGGATACAGTACACTGGCATACCCATACTGGCACGTGAGTGCGAATGATTTCCCGCGCAAATTGTTGCCGAGCGAAAACTATTCAGTCAATCTCTTTGACAGAAACGACACTTACAAGACGGCATGCATCCGACCGTACTGATTAACGCCCGTTCGGACAGTCTGCTCAAAGTTGTCATGCGGCGGCAGTGGTATTTTATTTTGAAACTTCAAGATCTTTCCCTGCTAACTCCTCCGCAGGCACAGCTACTAATATTACAATTTACAAAACCAATAGTACGATCTCGCGTCGTGATGTCAACTCTTTCTCGAAACAATTCAATCCGTAAGATAGACCTGGACCAAATGGGTGTGGTTGCTACGATCCTTGTCGACGAGAGACCTCAGCCTCTCGAATATTGCGGCCGATTCTGGATTCAAAATGGCCCTTCGGTGTTCCTGCAAGGACAGTGCGTTCAGTCGTTACCGTCTAATCGAAAGATTGATGTCGTAGTCCGTTGCCTTACCTCCAGCGACTCCCATCCGCAGAGTACCATATACTTCTGATCGTCTTCGTGCGTTACTCCAAAGACAAAACTTTTCCCGAGTCTCTCCGAGATCTTGGTCAATATCTCGACCACGGCGTTGCGATTTTCAGGCGCCCTCAGTGTCAATAACGTCACCTCCGTGACAGGCTGGTCGAGGGCGACGGGCTTGTTCGAGAGTATGGCATGATACATTTTTGCGGTGTCCCAGCTAACGAAAGACGTCCCTACGAGAGCCGCCTTGACTTTAGGGAATAGATCACTCCCGAGGACTTTCTCGTGTGCTTCGTAGCTTTCCCATTCTGTGATGGAGTGGTTACGAGGCCTTCAACCGCAGGGCGATGGGGTTGCGACGTACCGCCAAAGATATACCCAGTGCTTGGGTCCACAAGCTGTTTCCCATAGTAGCTTGGTCTAGCGTGTGGATTAGCGAGGTATGCCCTTCAAGTCATGTCTGGTAGGAGGACTGGAACTCACTGATGGATACCGTCAGCGGTCAGGACGAGCCTGGCTGCTGGCTCGATGATGCTTGGATCTTCTTGGAAAGCTTTGGTTGGTTCAAACATGAGGAGTTCGGTGACATAGTTCCACTGGGACATGATGCCGATGACAAGGAAGACTGATCCCTTGATCGGCCCATGAGCGTATCCTTCCCGTTTTATATTCTGACTTCAAAGCCCGTTCATATTCGCACACTGGCAGCGGAACGCTATCATTATTGATCACGAGTCACGAACTATATCCTTTGCGGTATACTCCAGTTGTTCGCGTCCGACCTGTGGCCGCCTTAGAAGAAGTGACCGACCTTCCGCATCACTATGGCCATTCAGCGTTAGGCTAGTCGTTTCATATCGGTAGCGAAAGTTGCCTGCCAGTGGCTAAACAGGACCGGGACACTGGAAGGTTGGTCCAGTAACAACGTTGTAACGAAAGCATCGCTATTACCAGAGATGGCTTGTACTCTGTAGCCAAAGATTTCCAGTTGGAGTTTGTTCGTGGATTCACCTAGATCGCTCACTCAGGTTACCGTCCTCTCACTGCTTCCCTCGAAACAGGCTGGTAAAAATTTATATGCTGTGTGCACCACACCTCACAACATGAAATGGCGTGACAAGCCTCGGGTTGACGCTCCGAGTATCCAAGCTGCTAAAGGTAGCTTCTCGACTAACTGACAAAGGGTTTTAGTGTGAATATACTGGCTCCCTTTCATAATTTTTCGTGATCATGATTCATGACTTGAACAATCCCAGAGTCCGAGTCCGAGTTGTCAAGCCGCGGTTTCACAGGCCGTGGTTGAATCCCTTCGAGGTTCGCTGTTCAGATAGGTGTGAACTCACTCAATGCTAGTTTGACTGATCCAGATCAGCTAAGGTTCATCAGCAGACTCCTACGCCACTGGATCGATCACGGCAGCCGTCTTGAATCCTCGTATGACGCCCATGGTTGTGATGACGAAGATCGAAGCTGCACTGTGTATGTGACATCAAGACCACGTGTTAGAGCACACGATTCCAGTCATGTTCGTACCTGAATTGACGCCTCCCCCAGCAGTCCACAGTCCTTCTGATTGCATGCGGATTTAAAATTAAGCTCCTATGTCATCCACGGCCCGACCTTCGCACTTGCGGTGACTTGGGGACCATCTCTGTTGGGTTTTAATTTATTGTGCCACCTCTCCAAGTGCAAATTGATATTATCGGTGATGACCGGGCGGGAACAGACGCCGGGGGGCGCCGATCTTACGGTTTTTAACAAGGGGTATGTGCGGCCATTAAGACGGCACTGAAACTCCTTACCTGCAAACACTCAAGACTTGAGTATTTGTATGCCGCGCCCGTCCACCAATGCATCTTCTGGCCCCAATCGTGCCAGCCAGGTCCTCCTACACACATCAGAAGAAGTGAAGGAAATAGTAGATCGAATGCGGGAAGCCATACTCTTGTGAGTAGACGTCCACGTACCTTGTTTTCTGCCACTGTCCTAACGACCAAAAATGGGTCACAGATCACTCGGAATGCCAAAGAACAGTGAGTTGATGGACCAATGGAAATGTGATGCCACTGACGACAATGCAAGGATCGAGTGACAGTGGCTCCGTTTCCCATGGCGACAGGCGAGTAGGAAGGAACCAGTCGGTGACGAGGCCCCAAACATCGAGCGAAGGCACCTCTCCCATGACCAATCAGCAAAGGATACTCAAAATTGATGGGAGCGATACCATATACTCGGTCGCTTTCATCAGGGAGGGCAGACATATCCTGAGTGCGGGGCAGGAAGGCAAAATTCGACGATGGCAGTTGGAGGACGGTCAAGAAGTGGGAGTGCCGATGAATGTGGGGGATAACGTCAACAACATTGCTGTCTCGGGAAATGGAAAATGGGTCGTAAGCGGATCGTATGGGGATGTGTTGATGTGGAGTGCAGAGAGCCATAAACTTGTGGGAAGGTTGAAGAGGCATCAAGGAGCAGTATTTGCGGTGGATATCTCTCCAGATGGGACCAGAATTGCGAGCGGATCGTGGGACGAGACTGTCTGCGTCTGGAACTTGACTCGGACGGGCAAGCCATTGCTGACGTTGCGGCATAACGATGTAGTCGCGGTGAAATTTTCACCTGACGGAAGCCTTCTCGCCACCGCCGCCTGGAACCGCAACTCTGTTCGCGTCCACAACAGCGAGAATGGCCGTCTCCTTGTCCAATTCGCAATTAAAGGTGGCTCAGACATGAACCAATGCCTTGCTTGGGATGACAATACACACCTCTATGTCATCTCCCGCGACGGCAGGATCCACTATCTTGACGCATCCTCTGGAAAGACGCTCTCACGATGGTCCATCCCCATCGACGGCATGGAAAAACGTGGGTGCATCGCTCTACCAAGCAATCGTAGATTTATCGCAGCCTCTTCCGAGTCGTTAATATCGCTCTGGGATACAACGACACACGAGAAAATTGGATCTGACATTGCCTACGGCGACAGGGTCTGGGCAATGGCGGTTTCGGAAAACTATGACATTGCGATTGGTCACGGCAAGACAGTCACGGTTCAGAATCTTGGTGATATCCTCCCTTCCTATTATGTTCAGAATCACAATGTATGTGTACTCCTATTCATATGCTTGATATATTTCATTGCCTTGTACACCTGACAACCCAGCAGAATGTGGACCCCGGAGAAAGAATCATATCTCAGGATGAGGAGCCAAGTACGTACGTCATCAGATCCAGAACGTCGCCACGTTGACACCGAACCCATCAGACGAAAAGATGATCAATCTCGAGAAAGCCGTGCGAGAACTTGAAAAGGAACTGGCTTCCGCACGAAAGGAACTCGAGACCCTCAGGTCGTCTAATGAATCTAAGCATCGCGAGGCCACTGCTCTGACTGCTGAAGTGGACCATTGGAAGCGTTCCGATGCGGAAAAAGCAGAGGAGCTCGCAGCCGCACACAAGGAACTCGAGGAGCGTCGCCGCGATTCAGAGGAACTCATCGCCGTACGTCAAGAACTCCAGTCTTCTCAATCTCAAACAATTGATGTCCGCAAATGGTACGACGAGCAATTCAGAAAACTCAAGTCTATCGCCGAAGAAAGTCAGCGCACACTATTCCCCGTGCACAATTTTATCACACAGGCGGACGCACGTGCAGAGATGAACATCGTCGAGACGCTCCGGCGGCTCAACGAGAGCATCCAGTGGACTTCTACATTTATCGCAGGCCGCGTCATCCATAAGTTCGAGCCTCACTCTACGGACCTGACGGAGGAACAAATGTCTGCTAGACGAAGAGTCTCGAAATGCATTGGCCAATCCTTGGTAAACCGCTTGAGGAGTAACTCGCTCGCTGACATGGAGGCGTATTTTCCAATTGCGTTGCATGCCTATCTCATTCACCACTTGGATCAAATCGTTTCTTCATGGTTTATCGATAGCGGGCCCAATCGGCTCATCCGTGAGTTATACAGCGTAGTCCGGAAATTGGGTAAAGAACTCAATTTCGAAATGTTACCAATCAGTCCACTAATGGTAGATGACAGAGTCGCAGACGGTATCCGGTCGCTGGCGATCGCTTACCTATGCCTGTATCTCACCGACTTGTTCAAGCAACCCGGGCATGTTTATCACGTCCACGATCGACGGACTCGCTGATATCTTCATCGTCGCTGGTTGTGCTCCTTCCACTTCCGCTGCGAAGGAAATGATTGCATCCAAATTCCGGCATAGGATATCCCATATCCTCGCCACCGCAGGGCAACTAACCCAATCGATTATGGATGCTCTGTCGGCCGACTATCGAGTTGAACTCGCTCATCCGGCAGAGATGTTAGATGAGGGAACGATGGAAGTCGACTCGAACTCGATTGGTCAAGGGAAACGACTGAAGAGTCAGAGGGTGCTGTGCACCACTCAGCTGGGCTTGTCAAAGGAGGTCATCACGCAGTCGAAGGTCGGAGCCGACAAGAAGAATATGGTGTTGAAGACAAACGTGACCAAAGTCAAGGTTCTTCCTGGGTAACAGGTGGGATTGGAGCGTCGTCAGAGGTTCTGTTTTCTATGTCCTTGTCTCGAACCCTTTCCCTTCTGACTGCTTTGTCGCCCCTAGTGTCGTTGTTCCCTGATTAGCATGGTACCCACTTGTTGCTCTTCATGTTCGATTTCTCATACTAATGTATTGTTCTCTGGGTGTGATCAAGTCGCAGCCCAATTTACGTCATTGAGACGGTTAAGTAGAGCGGATTGACGTTGGCTTGGAAACAACGGCCTCAAAGAGATATTCGGATTGAACTAGAATGCTACATTGGATCTGTGTTAGACTGGCTAGCGTTTTGTACCACACAGAAGGTTATACTATTTATAGGTAACTGGGAGATGAGGCTACTTGTCAATGAAAGGGAAGTGGGTCGACTGCGAAGGCAACGTCCATTTGAAAGATATTGGGACAGGGACTACCCTCGTGATCATTCAAGTTTGAGGTGATGGGGATGAAATAGAAGTGAACGAAACCACGGCGTGTGAAGTGATCAAACATATGAGTAACAGTATCGAAGTCAGTGACAGAAGGAGGAAGAGAAAAATCAGAATGTTGTCCATATAGGTAGATAGATGTGAATGTCTTCAATCATGGCCATAGTTAATGTCATCAAAAACCCACCCACCACTTCCGATCCAGAGTCATATGTGGTATTTCATCCCTCAGCCCCAAGGTCTTTGACTTGCTAACACATTCACAAAAACAGGTACATGACTGGAATACATGCTCATTCAATATATCCGCCGTGAAAACTCTGCCTTCATGTCGACTCGGATCGGTAGACCTTGAACAGTTGGGTGAGATAGTTATAGTTCTTGTCCGCGAGAGACCACAGCTTGTCGAGTATCTCGATCACATCTGGCTTCGACATAGCCTCCCAATATGCCTACAAGGGAGCAGTGCATTAATTCTTTATTGTCCAAATGAAGCACTGACATCACGCTTCATCGACTCACCTCTATTGACTCCCATCCGCCGAGCGCCAAATACTTTTGGTCATTGTCGTGTTCTACTCCAAACACAAACATCTTGTCGGTCCTCTCTGAGATCGTAGTCAATATTTCGACCACTTCTTCACGGTTTCCTGGTGCCTTCAATGTCAATACGGTCACCTCCGTGACAGGCTGATCGATGGCGATTGGCTCGTCTGAGAATGTGGCATGATATGTTACTGTGGTGTTCCAGTTAACGACGGTCTGCACCAAAAGAGTGTCCCTGACTACGGGGAATAATGGGCTGTTGAGGACCTTCACGTGATCTTCATAGGTGTCCCAGTCTACGGATGAGCCGGTCATGGAACCTTCAAACCCATAGCGAGGCGGATTTGACGTACCGGCGATGATATTTCCCTTTGTGACGTCGGATTGTTTCCCGTAGTGTTGTGGTCTAGCAGGTGGATAAGCAAGGTGCGCACGTCGAGTCAAGTCTCACAGAAAGAACTACGGCTCACTCGTGCGTTCCGCAAGCACACATGACAAGCCTGGCTGCTGTTTCGCAGACGCTTGGGTCCTGTTGAAACGCTGGAAGCGAGTCGAACATAAGGAGTTCGGTCACAGTGGTGGGTGTCCATTGGGACATGGTATCGATGAGAAGAAAGATCGTTCCTTTGATCGGTCCACTGGCGAGCATATCCTCCTATTTTATGTCCTTGTGAAGGTACCGCCGTGCGAATAGAACGCGGGCCCCGTACGGTATCGGGTTAGTTTCGTTACGATCAAGGTCAGATGCTCATTAAAGAATGAACAGGAGTGTGCCCTAGCTTTGGTTGGAAAACGGAGATGATTCCGAGTTACGAACCATGCACTGCTTCGTTGTTGTTCGCGTCCACGCTGCGTGCGTTAATATACTCATCCAACGTTAGCCCAGTCTGGTTTCCGTTCATTCTGCCGTTGGGGCGAGTCCGCTGACACGGTTCATATGGTGTCGACCGAGTTACTTTTCCATGGAGATTAGATCCCAGACCGGGGAGAGATGATAGCCGAACCAAGGTGTTCTCGGTTCCCAGTCGTGGCTTCTTTCCCCCTTTGGTTTCAAAGTCCGCCCCTACTTTGCATCATGATGCGGCGCGCCACTTTGCGCCGTAGTACCGAGGTGGGTTCGCGACAGCTTCTAATTCCTTTCAGATTTACACAGCTTTTCAGCGGCGCGCCGACGCCGACGCGCGGGCGGCTCTGAAGTTACACTGGATTAGATTAGTACTATGATGCGTCAAAGTCGCAGCACGTCGAGGGGAGACGTGTCCTCAAACGGACTATCACTGACAATGCTGGCCGCCAAAGGTCATCGTATGAGCCTGCCGTGTACGACTATCGCTTGCGTAGGTCTGAGCGGGATACGAAACAGGGGGTTAGGTGGCCGACCGGGGCCCAATTGGCAAGAGAATTGGACGAGGCTTGTTAGCATTACGTAGATCGGACTGTCGGTTCGAAGGTGAGATCTTCTATTGGAAGTTTACTGGGAATTCGTCGTCAGAAGAGACGAGGGTATGTCATCGGGGTCAGAAGCCGACGCGATGCGTTTATTCAAGCTGGTAGGACTAGAGGATGGCAAGGCAGTTTACCTTCCATTTCTAAGCAAGGTCGACGATCGCGTGGATGACGAAGGTTTGTTGTCGATATCCGGTGAACCGAGTTCCCGTTGGATAACTCGGATGTATCACAGGGAGGCCCAGTTCCTGAGGATGTGACCGCGGTCGCACCGAGGAGCAATGGCATGCGAGTGCCGTAGTATGGATGGTCGCGAGTCAATGAATACCCGACTGCTAAAGATGTTATGTGCTCACATGCATGTTGCAAGGGCTCGGACAATCACCTGTTCTTCGCAGTAAGGGATACTGGGTCAAATCTAATAGAGGCAGTAGAATGAAAAATAGCAGATGACCTTCGAAACCGCAAGTGAAAATTGCACAACTTGAACATAACAAAGAACGGTGGAAACTCGAGTGGTCAAACATGTGAGAAAAAAAAGGAAGAGGCTACTGCATCAATTCCGTTTCTTTTTCCAGGAAACAATGACAATCAGAAGAAAAATAGACTAGGGACAATGACACCAAGAATCAGACCTCTGAAACGAGTCGGGACTGCATTAATCTCGCTTCGTATCCAGCAAGAGTCTACTTCGCCACATTGTCACCGTCACGATATTCATCTTCAAGGCTCACTTACTCATGCGTCTTCGGTGCGTATTTTGCCACTCTATTTGACCATCTTCCACTAGCAAGAGAGACCATTCCAATCGTGATTGCAGCCTTGAGCGTGCTTTACCAAAGATACGCAAATGGCTTGTGCGACGATGTCAATTCATGGACCGAATGATGGATTCTACTGACCAAAGCAGCGAGGCGACAGGTCGAGTCGCTATGACTTGGAGAGGACAGGAAACGATGCAAACACAAGAGTGACCAAGCACAGTGGGCTTGAGACAGAAAGGAATAGGATATTGGACCAATCTTGTTTCTTATCCAGGCAACAAGGATAACTAGAAGTCGCAAAGCAGTTGGGAGGGAAATAGGTTTGAGACAAAGACTCGGATGTGAAGGAGCAAAACTCTGAGACGACTCGTACTACCCAAGCAGAACCTTTACTTTTACCACGTTGGTAGCCATCATGGTATTTTTCTTGCTCGAGCCGACCTTCGACTGCGTGATGACCTCCTTTGACAAGCCTAGCTGAGTGGTGCATAACACCCACTGGTTCTTCGATCGTTTTCCCAAACCAGCCAAGTCCGAGTCGACTTCCATCGTTGTCTCATCTAGCATCATTGGCGGTCGAATGAGCTCCACTCGATAGTCTGCCGACAGAGAATCCATAATCGACTTGATGAGCTGCCCCGCAGTGGTAAGGATATGGGATATCCGATGCCCGAATTTGGATGCAACCATTTCTTTCGCAGCAGAAGTGGAAAGAGCACAACCAGCGACGACGACGACATCAGCAAGTCCATCGATCGTAGACGCGATAAACGTAACCGGATCGCTTGAACAAGTCGGTGAGATACAGGCATAGGTAAGCGATCGCCACCGGCCCGAGACTGTTTGCGACTCTGTCGTCTATCATTAGTCAAATAATCGACAACGCTTTAGATTTATTTCTTCACCTAATCCCCGAATCATGTTGTATAATTCACGTATGATCCGGCTGGTTCCGCTATCGATAGACCACGCAGAGATAATTTGGTACAGGTGATGAATAAGATAGGCACGCAATGCGATTAGAAGATAGGTCTCCACGTCAGTGAGCGAGTTGCTCCGTAGGCGGTTTACCAAGGATTGACCAACACAGTCCGAGACTCTTCGTCCAGCAGAAATTTGTTCTTCCATCGGTTCCATAGAATGAGGCTCGAACTTATGGATGATGCGGGCTGCGATGAATGTGGAAGTCCAATGAATGCTCTCGTTGAGTCGATGGAGGGTCTCAATGATGTTCATCTCTGCGCCTGCATCTGTCTGGGTGATGAAACTGTGCACAGGAAACAGCGTATGTTGACTTTCTTCGGCGATGGACTTGAGTTTTCTGAACTGCTCGTCGTACCATTTACGGACCTCAATGGTTTGAGATTGAGAAAGCTGGAGTTCCTGACGTACAGCGATGAGTTCCTCTGAATCGCGGCGACGCTCCTCGAGCTCCTTGTGTGCGGCTGCGAGCTCCTCTGCTTTGGCCGCATCGGAACGCTTCCAATGGTCTACTTCAGCAGTCAGAGCAGTGACCTCGCGATCCTTAGATTCGTTAGACGACCTGAGGGTCTCGAGTTCCTTTCGTGCGGAAGCCAGTTCCTTTTCTAGTTCTCGCACAGCTTTCTCAAGACTTATCATCTTTTCGTCTGATGGATTCGGTGTCAGAAAACCAGCGTCAGCATGATGACGGTCCAGATCCGACGATGCACGTACTTAACTGCTCATCCTGAGATACGATTCTTTCTCTGGGATCCACATTCTGCAGGGTTGTGTGGTGTAATCAAGGCAATGAAAATATCAAGCACATGGGTGGAAGTACACGTACGTGGTGATTCTGAACATAGTGGGAAGAGAGGATATCACCGAGGTTCTGAATTGTGACTGTCTTGCCATGAGCGATCGCAATGTCATAGTTCTGCGAAATCGCCATTGTCCAGACCCTGTCGCCGTAGTCAATGTCAGAGCCAAGTTGCTCGTGTGTCATTGTATCCCAGAACGATATTGACGACTCGGAAGAGGCTGCGATGAATCTACGATTGGTTGATAGAGCGATGCACCCACGTTTTTCCACGCTGTCGATGGGGATGGTCCATTGTAAGAGTGTCTTTGCAGTGGATGCGCGAAGGTAGTGGATCTTGCCGTCGTGGGCGATGACATAGGGTGTGTATTGTCATCCCAAATAAGGGACTGGTTTAAAGATGAATCCGCTTCGATTGGAGATTCGACAAGGAGACAGCCGTCCTCGCTGTTGTAGACACGAACAGAGCGATCCCACGTGGCGGTGGCGAGAAGGGTTCCGTCAGGTGAGAATTTCACCGCGACCACATCGTTGCTGTGTCGCAGCGTCAGCAGTCGCTCGCCCGCCGAAGTCCAGATGCCGACGGTCATGTCCCAGGAAGCGCTCGCAATTTTGGTCCCATCTGGAGAAATGTCCAACGCGTGTACTCCTCCATGTCCGTCCGCCCTTCCCACCCGTTCGTGGCTCTCCGCACTCCACACCGACACATCCCCACTCGATCCGCTTGCGACCCATTTTTCATCTTTTGAGACAGCCATGCTGTAGATGATCCCCCCCACATTCATTGGCGTTCCAACTTCTTGACCGTCCTCTAATTGCCATCGTCGAATTTTGCCCTCCTGCCCCCCACTCAGGATATGTCTTCCCTCCCTGATGAAAGCGACTGAGTATATGGCATGGCTTCCGTCAACTTCAAGTATCGTTTGCTGATTGGCAATAGAAGATGTGCCTTCGCTCGACGCTTGGGGCCTCGTCACCGACTGGTTCCTTCCTACTCGCCTGTCGCCATGGGAAACGGAGCCACCATCATTCGATCCTTGCACTCTCGTCAGTGGCA
The DNA here is from genome assembly GCA_038089855.1 of Royoungia palumana. Lineage (NCBI taxonomy): Eukaryota > Fungi > Basidiomycota > Agaricomycetes > Boletales > Boletaceae > Royoungia > Royoungia palumana. Next base: position 17,149 of record JBBPLQ010000496.1, read on the forward strand.
CCACACTTCCATTGGTCCATCAACTCAGGCTCACTGTTCTTTGGCGTTCCGAGCGATTTGCGATCCATTTTTGGTAGTTGGAACAGTGGCAGAAAACAAGGTACGTGGACGTTTACTCACAAACGTATGGCACGTGCCCCTTATCAGAAACCATCAGATTGGCGCCTGTTCCCCCCTGCGGTAATATCAATTTGTAGCCGGAGAGATGGCACATAAACTCGCTAAACTAAAGCCCTGTTCGTTAGTCGACAACAGAGATGGTTCCCGGGGTCATCGCAGGTTCGTCACAAGGGCGTCGGGCCATGGATGACGCAGGAGCTCAATTGCAAATCCGTGTAGAATCGGAAGGACGGCGGCCTGCTGGCTTGCATGGGAGACATCGATGCAAGTACGAATATTGCTGGAATTGTACTCTGATGCTCGATCTTGATGTCACATATAAAGCGCAGCTTCGATCTTCACCACCACAACCATGGGCATGATACGAGGATTCAAGGAGACTGCTATGATCGGTCCGGTGGGCGTAGGAGTCTGCTGATGAACCCTAGCTGATCTGGGTCAGTCAAACTAGCACGGACTGAGTTCACCCCGATCTGGACAACAACCCTCGAGAGCCTTTTGAAGGGATTCCAACGTGACGGCCAGTGTGAAATTGCGGCTTGGCTAATCGGACTCTGGGATTGTTCAAGTCATGAATCATGATTACGACAAGTTTCTCAAGGGATCCAGTAGGAGTCTTTTGTAGGTTGGTCAAGAAACAGCCTTTAGTAACTTGGATCTTGAAGCGTCAACCCAAGGCTTGTCACACCGTCTCATGCTGTGAGTCGTGGTACACAATTAATCTCGCTTCCTATCAAGGAAGAATCTCTACTTTCGCCACATTATGACCGTCAAGGTATTCATCTTCGAGGCTCACTTACTCATGCGTCTTCGGTGCGTATTTTGCCGCTCTACTTGACCGGGACCCATCTCCCACTAGTAAGAGAGACCATTCCAATCGAGACTGGGTCAGACACAAATGACGTGGACGACGATGTGTCGAGTCGCTACAACTTGGAGAGAACCGGAAAACGATACTAACACGAGTAATCAAATACAATGGGCTCGAGATAGAAAGGAAGAGGGTATTGCACCAATCTCATTTCTTATCCAGGAAACAAGGATGATAAGGGGTAAAAGTTCGAAACGACTCGTACTGCACTAATCCCGCTTCCTACCCAAGAAGAACCATTGCTTTCACCATGTTGGTAGCCATCATGGTATTCTTCTTGCTCAAACCGACTTTCGACTGCGTGGTGATCTCCTTTGACAAGCCCAGCTGAGTGGTGCACAACACCCACCCGCTCCTCGATCGTTTTGCCAGACCAACCGAGTCCGAGTCGACCTCCATCGTTCTCTCGTCTAGCATCATTGGCGGTCGAATGAGCTCCACTCGATAGTCTGCTGACAGAGAATCCATAATTGATTTGATGAGCTGCCCCGCAGTGGTAAGGATATGGGATATCCGATGCCGGAATCTGGATGCGATCATTTCTTTCGCAGCGGAAGTGGAAAGAGCACAACCAGCAACGACGAGAACATCGGCAAGCCCATCGATCATAGACGCGATGAACGTGTCCGGATTGCTTGAACAAATCGGCGAGATACAGGCATAGGTAAGTGATCGCCACCGGCCTGAGACTGTTTGGGACTCAGACTGTCGTCTACCATTAATAAAGTAATCGACAACGCTTTAAATTCATTTCTTCACCTAATTTCCGAATCATGTTGTGTAATTCACGAATGATCTGGCTGGGTCCGCTGTCGATAGACCACGCAGAGATGATTTGATACAAGCAATGGATGAGGTAGGCACGCAACGCAATGGGAAGATACGTCTCTACGTCAGCGAGCGAGTTCCTCCGTAGGCGGTTTACCAAGGATTGACCAACGCATTCCGAGACTCTTCGTCCAACAGACATTTGTTCCTCCGTCAGGTCTGTAGAGCGGGGCTCGAACCTGTGGATGACGCGGGCTGCGATGAATGTGGAGGTGCGATGAATGCTCTCGTTGAGTCGATGGAGGGTCTCAATAATATTCATTTCTGCACCCACGTCCGCCTTGGTGATGAAACTGTGCACAGGAAATAGCGTACGTTGACTTTCTTCGGCGATGGACTTGAGTTTTCTGAATTGCTCGTCGTACCATTTACGGACCCCGATGGTTTGAGATTGCGAGAACTGGAGTTCCTCACGCACGGCGATGAGTTCCTCTGGTTCCTTGTGTGCGGCGGCGAGCTCCTCTGCTTTTGCCGCATCGGAACGCTTCCAATGGTCCACTTCAGCAGTCAGAGCAGTGGCCTCGCGATCCTTGGCTTCATTAGACGACCTGAGGGTCTCGAGCTCCTTTCGTGCGGAAGCCAGTTCCTTTTCTAGTTCTCGCACAGCTTTCTCAAGACTAGTCAACTTTTCGTCTGATAGATTCGGTGTCAAAAAAACCGGTGTCAGCATGACGATGGCCAAGGTCTAGATCTGATGATGCACGCACTTGACTGCTCGTCCTGAGATACGACTCTTTCTCCGGGATCCACATTCTGCTGGGTAATCAAGGTAATGAAATAAATCAAGCATACGAATGGAAGTACACGTACACCGTGATTCTGAACGTAGTGGGAAGGGAGGATATCACTGACTCTTCTGAGTCGTGACTGTCTTGCCGTGACCAATCGCAATGTCGTAGTTTTCCGAAATCGCCATCGTGCGAACCTCGTTGTCGTAGGTAATGTCAGAGCCAATTCTCTTGTGTGTCGTTGTATCCCAAAATGATATTGACGACTGAGCAGAGGCTGCGATGAATCTACGATTGCTTGGTAGAGCGATGCACCCATATTTTCCCTCGCCGTCGATAAGGATGAGCCATTGTAAGAGCGTCTTTCCAGCGAATGCGTCAAGGTAGTGGATCCTGCCGTCGTGGGAGATGACATAGAGGTGTGTATTGTTATCCCAAGCAAGGCATTGGTTTAGGGATGAACCAACGTTGATCGGAAATTCGACAAGGAGACGGCCATCCTCGCTGTCGTATATGCGAACAGAGTTACGGTTCCAGGCAGCCGTGGCAAGAAGGCTTCCATCAGGCGAGAATTTTCCCGCGACCACATCGTTGTCGTGTCGCAGCGTCAGCAGTCGCTTGCCCTCTGAATCCCAGATGCCGATGGTCCCGTCCCGCGATCCACTCGCAATTCTGGTCCCATCTGGAGAGATGTCCACCGCATGTACTCCTTGTCGTCCCTCCATCCTTCCCACGGGTTCGTGGCTATCTGCACTCCACATCAACAAGTCTCCCCCATACGACCCACTTGCGATCCATTTTTCATCTCTTGAGACAGCCATGCTGTAGATGGATCCCCCCACATTCATTGGTGTTCCAACTTCTTGACCGTCCTCCAATTGCCATCGTCGAATTTTGCCTTCCTGCCCCGCACTCAGGATATGTTTGCCCTCCATGATGAAAGCAAGTGAGTATATGGCATGGCTCCCGCCAATTTTGAGTATCCTTTGTTGTTTGGTAACCA
>JBBPLQ010000497.1:0-20581 GCA_038089855.1 Royoungia palumana
CGTCATACTATGAGTCATCTTATATGACTCACTTACCGATCCTATCGGATACTTACTAAACATGTATGACAGATAGTGCAATTACATCGCATACCCTTCTTCCTTATTAGGTAGAAAGATAGGACTGCGCATGGACCAGTCCAAATACGTACATACAATACTGTACCGTATATAAGAGGAGAGCTCCCTCATACTCACTCTCCTCAGTTAGAAATCTATCCTCTACTCTCTTCAATCACTCTTGCTTCGCTCCAAAGTCTCCTCAAGTAAGTCTCTACTTGATTATACCTGCGCATACTTCTCCAAGAGAGGAAGTATCCTACGCACTAGCATAGAGACAGAGAACCTACCAGTTCTTTAGGTTATGAGCCCTGCTTGACCAAGCGGCTGGCATATATTATGCGTACTTTATTCCCATCACCATCTACCTTGGTTCAGCCATGGAGACTTTCGAAGCCATGTGTTTCATTCAAGTGATGTTCTGTTTGATCGAATCCTTTCGGATTGTTCTTACAACTCACCCCACTTATCAACGAGCATCAGTCACGATTTATTGTGATGAGGATGCGATAGTTTCATACTTCGCATATTCATTGGACCCCCATATTCGACATTTCTCTCTCGATTACCGAATCTCAATCGCTAATCGCCTTTATCATTGCTTTATAGGCTTTGACAACCTTTACCTACCATCTATGGTTAGTCAGCCTCCGCCGAGAACTCCCTTGGCAAGATCCCCATTCCCATCGACTTCTATCACTTGAGAGCCTACCGCCTCAACAAGCGCTGCACCAGAACCTCCTGTTCTGAGATCTCCCCCACCTCGGCAAACTATTCAGCCGACTCTACCTGCAGCCTTTAATCCTACAAGATCTAGACAAAGGAATCATCAGTCCAACTCGTCATCACCGGGACCTTTCCTTACTACAATCGAACGTGCCCGCCTTACCTCAGAATCTGCATCAGTCGAATCCGCAGAACTTCTGAGAGACCCATCTATTCCTTGCAGCACAAGGGAGTGTTATAGACGCACCCTTAACTCGATTCAACCAATTCACAGACCTTGTCCATTCTGTGACAATCACCTGTCCCTCGACAAGATTTGTTTCGGACTACATTCCACATCCACTCACATCCACCATCGCATCGTACAATCCGAAGCAGGATTCCACCACAATTGGAATAACTTCGTCGATATACCTAACAACTGGAGTACCCTTGGCCGACCTATTCATCATCGAGACCAAGAGAATTTGCTGGCATATATTCACCTAAATCAACTCCAATCTAACCAACAAATCGACGACAAATCACCACCTGCTCCACCTTACGATGTACGCTTACCCTATGATTCCCGAATTCTATCAGAGGCTAGAAGAAATTCAAACCTTGCAAATATCAGAAGCGAATCATCTGGAGATCATGACAGACCTAATTCCTCTCAATCGTCCCCACGACTGATTCAAATGCGCCCACATATGGGAAGGAGAAACCGAAATCGTACCAATAGAAACGATGCCGGAACAGCAAGCAATCTCATTGAAGCTCCTTATGGACTCACAGAGTCTCCGGCATCGCACGTACCTTGAGAAAGCAGTTCACCTCATGAGGCTGGATCCAATTCGACCAGCCATCTTCCGGACCTTGAAACCGATGCCTCCTCCTAGGGAGAGACATTCCTTTAGATTCAATGGCAGAAAAGTTTATTTCTACAGAGCCGGTAATGTCCCACCATACCCAATTGGATACATCCCCGCTAGTCGTATCTCGATTCCTGTGCATCTTACGACGGCAGAGACCAACACCCCGATGGGATCATCACTAGCCACCGGGTTCATGTTCCCGAACGAACCCCTTAGCTCTGTATATGAAGGAATGGGCTGGGCCTTTCCCTCACCATCTTATGACGAGACCACCCAAGCTTACTGCCATGACGCCGGTTTCGAAGTCCTCCGAAGAGACCATTTCCCTCCTCTTGACGAGGAAGACAATCTCAACACTCTGCTTCTCGATTTGGTTTGTAATAACAACGTCCTATTTGGGACATACCCTTCCTATTGTATGACACTCAGATACGAACCTCCCACACCATTTCAACAATGGTACCACTCACAGATCAATAGCCTTCTCAGACGAGAATGGAAGGATGATCCCCTGAACTCGAAACATGTTGAAGTTCAGAGATATATGAAGGAAGGGAAGATGTATGCAGAAGCATACCGTCTCACCTATCCTCCTCCTAAAAGGAGAGCTGTGGAGGTATCAGAGGAAAAGACTAAGTCTATCCTGTCTAAAAAGCGTAGGATGTAATTGATCTTGTACCATATTATCTGGGAATGGAGGCATTGATCTAAAAAGGGGGTTCCTTAATCTGAGTTCCTCATTACTAACAAAAATTGATTACAGCCATGACTCAACAACCATCTCAGCAAACTCTCCAGTTCCCCAAGGGCAACTCTTACAAGATTGAGTCTTATCAAATGAAAGACTTCGTCCTACTTACTGGAAAGGAAAATTATGCTGAATGGTCTATGCGTATAGAACACCTCCTCCTTACCGTCAATCAAGCGGATTGGTTGAAGCCGGCACATTACTCCCTCATTACCACTACTCACGCCGACATCCAGGATTGGAAGGACACCGATAACAAAGTCCTCGCCATCCTATGCTCAACCTTGCATTATTCCTTAGCGAAAGAAGCTCCCAAAGATTGGGAAGAGGATGACATCCGAGCTACGACTACTATAGTCACTCATAAACTCCTCGAGTCAAAAACCTTCAGATACTGGCACCACCTACAAGAACGATACGGTGCCAGAGGACTCGCAGGAAGGTACCTCAGTTTCTCCAAACTGATGAACCATCGGATCAGGGAACACAAAGTGGAGGAAGACCTCCAGAAAATTCAATCCATGTTCCAAGAAATGGACACCTGTGGGGGAAACCTCAACAGAGAAATGAAGGCGTTACTACTCCTTCACGCCATCCCTGACTCCATGAGCAATATACGCTCGACACTCATCCAAACCGCCTCCGACGATATAGATGTCTATGACATTGAATCAACTATCCTCGGAGAGATCGATCTAAGGAATACCCGCTCCCGAAATCACTCCCAACCACTCCATCATCGCATATCCGCCATCGCTTCCACTTCCTCTCAACCCTCGATTAATAGGACTGCCGTAATACGGAATGGTCCTCCCAGGCAAAATACCTGGAGACCCCAACAACAACAACCACCGCAACCTTCAAGCAGTGGTCCGTCCCGCGGTTCTAACCATAGAGGACAAGGAAAACCTTTTAGAGGACGAGGAGGGAATAACGCCAGCGAATACTACGAACGAAGGAAACAGAAGAAAACGGCAAACACCGTAGCGAATACCACAATAGGGTCTTTACCCCTATCAGCGAGAATCGAAGAAGTCGGATCACAACCTGACGACTTCGAAGAACCTTTGTATCTAGAGATGGACACCGGACAAGATTTCGAATCTACTGTTGCTGAACCAGGACCAGGTTGGGGAGACAGCGACATGCAGTCTTTCACCTACCCAACCTTATCACCTCAGTACTTTCGAGGCCGCAGTCTCTGAGACACAAGTACCAGAGATTGCAGAAACATCCACTGGTCGCAACAAGAAAAAGAAAAAGGAGAAAGGTAAAAAGTTTGTACTTGGAGGATTAACTATGGGACAAACGCTTCCTGGCACATCAGCCAGAGAACTATTAGAAGGTTTACCACCTTCACTGCAGATGAGATACTCTGTGAGTAAAGCGTTAGCTACGGATCCAGATGATCCAATTCCCATATATACCGCATCTGGAGCAATTTTCTCCGGACCACCTCGTATAGATGAACGAGAGATCCCGTTGTCCTCCAACTATAATAAACGTATTTTTGGCTGTTATACCGTCGGAAATGCTGAGGGCAAACCACCTCATTGGATGATGGATAGTGGTTGTACCGATCACATTTCCCCATATATGTCCGATTTCATTCACCTCGGACAAGAACAATGATCTGCTACCGTTGCTTCAGGATCAACAATATCTATGTTTGGTCCAGGAAAAGTGATCCTAACTCCAAACAACTTGCTACAGACGATCTTAGAGGACGTCTGGTATGCCCCTCATGCTTCCTACCGACTTTTATCTATCCCCTCTCTCACTTCGAAGGGATATAAATGCTCTATCACAAATGGACAAACATGCATCTGGAATGTTGATGGCTCTTTGGTAATACAGGCCACTGCCTTATTTCCAACTGAGAACAACCTACATTGGTTTCAGTCGCCTTCGATTAAACCATCGGTTGTAACGTCAGTTCAAATACTACCTGATTCTGTCACCCTTTGGCACCTACGCCTTGGACATTCCTCTCAGAACGCTCTTCACCAACTTTGGAAAAACACATCTGGTGCTCCTCACCTTCCGGATATGAAATTACCGCCTTGCAAAGGCTGTGCGGAAGGAAAAATGGCAAATCAGCCATTTCCTCCATCCGATAAGCGATCAACTCGACCACTTACCCTTGTACATACCGACCTCATTGGTCCTATGCCCAAGGAGTCTAGATCCAGGAAGAGATATATTCTCACCCTTATCGATGATTATTCCGGTTACGCCATTCTATCTTTCCTTCGAGATAAGTCCGAGACCTGTGCTCAACTGGTTACCATGTTTTCCTTTTTGGAAACACAATCCGGACTCACAATCACCTCTGTACGTTCAGACCAAGGAGGGGAATTTATGGGACAGAATGTCACAACGTTCTTCTCATCCAGAGGTATCAAACACGAAACCTCCGTCCCACATATGTACTCCACAACAAAACGGTCAAGCAAAGAGGTTCAATCGAATCCTACTCGAGAAAGCGAATGCGATATGCCATCATGCATGTCTACCTGACATCTTTTGGCAAGACGCCATAGAAACATCACTCCACATATATAACCGACAACCTATGCGTTGTCTCAACTGGAAAACTCCCATCGAATATTTTGAGAAAAAGAAACCAGATATTTCCTATTTCCGAATCTTTGGTTGCACAGCCTACGTCTTTATTCTATCAGAGATGCGTAAAGACAAGCTAGCACCAAAAGCCGAAGAAATGACGTTCATTGGTTATGAAACTCATACCAAAGGTTACCGCTTCTGGTCCCAGACAAGACATCGGATGTTCATCGCCTCACATGCCATCTTCGATGAGTCACGGTTCTTATCATGTTCCAGAAAGAGTAAAGACAGACAGGACCTGTCGATACCAACTGCAAACGACCTTCCTATCCAAACAGGGAACAAAATATCAGAATCGTTACCCCCTAACTGATACATAAACGTCGATCCACGAAATTTCGACAACAGATCAACCCTCAACGATAATACGTCTACATCATCGAGATCATCATGGCACACTACTCCCAAATCCTCTCAATCTGCTCCGCCCTCTCCGAAAACAGAAACTTCCTTACCATCTCTCGGATCAGAATTATTCGATTTATCTCATCCAAGTAGAAGCAAAGGGAAAGGCCACGCAGATTCACCTGATTCATCACCTTTACACTTCCCATCATCATCTCCCGAACCGAATGATTATCGTTCACCCACCGTTCGATCTCCATCACCCCAACCTGAACCTTCCAATCGGAAGAGACCTATACAACCAGGAAGGTTCAAAGATGAACAGAATGAATGGAGAGATATAGATGATATGCCACAACATAAACGCTATCATCTCCCTGATTATGAATATCAGGAGACACAACCTCTTAGACCCGCAGACTGGCAATCACCAATACAACAGAGAGAACCTCTAGCAGAATTCAGGGCACTGCCTCACCAGCACCGTCCTACCTTCAGACAGCGGGCTAATATAAGGGCACCTATTGAAGAGAGACGATCCACTAGGATCAGAATTCCATGAGTGATGCCAGACAACACATATGGTCAAAGACCACCTCTCGAAATCGAGAGAGATATCCAACGAGGTCAGGAAGTGATTCAGGAAGAGCCAATGCAACAAGACGTTGCAGAAACTCTAACAGATGAACCAATGGGAGAGATGTATTCGAACCAATGGTTGAGACATCACTTTGCACAAGCAATCACGATTGTTACACCAAAACATTATCGTGATATCCTCAAGCTATCTGACTCAGATCAGAAAGCATGGAGAGACGCCATGAATGATGAATACAAATCTCTCTTAGACCGAAATGTCTGGAAACTAGTTGATCTACCTAAAGGTCGCAAACCCGTCCAGGGAAGATGGGTATTTGCAGTCAAAAGTGATGGCAGAAAGAAAGCCCGCTTCGTCGCAAAAGGCTTTACACAAGTCTTTGGTATCAACTATGAAGAAACCTTTTCTCCAGTAACCAGATTTGAAACCGTTCGTCTACTCCTTGCTACAGCAGCATTGGAAGATTGGGAACTCGAAGCCCTAGACGTTAAAACCGCCTATTTATTTGGCGAGCTAGACGAAGAAATTTATATGGTTCAACCTGAGGGTTTCATCAAGAAAGGTCAAGAGACCAAAGTCTGTCGATTGATCAAGTCCATCTATGGACTCAAACAATCCATGCTGCAATGGAACAAACAATTGCATGCTTCCCTGGTAAAGTTCGGATTTACTCGAACACATGCCGATCCAGGAGTATACTACAAATTTATCGGCAAAGATATCATTATCCTCGTCTTTTACGTTGACGACGCTCTTTTTATGGGTAGCAATCGATCTCTAGTCCTCAAACATAAACAAGAATTCATGAAACGTTGGGAATCAAGAGATCTTGGACAAGCCCAAGAATACCTAGGAATGCAGATCACTCGAGACCGAAAGAAAAGAACTATTCGTCTTGACCAGTGCACTTATGCCAAAAAAGTCGCTGAGAGGTTTGGACAAACAAACTCCAAACCAGTTAGCACGCCGCTACCTACCGGATATAATCCGAGACCCAATGATAAACAAGGAGACTCAAACCTCCGAAGTCGTTATCAATCAGTGATAGGTTCCCTCCTATATATTATGTTGGGAACCAGACCTGACCTTGCCTTTGCCGTGATCAAAATGTCACAATTCTCTGCTAATCCTTCTGAGGAACACCTGCAGAAGGCGATCTATATCATTCGCTACCTTGCGACAACCATTGACCTCTGTATTACCTACAAGTCAGATGGGCCAACGAATGGTATAATCGCTTATAGTGACACCGACTGGGCAGGAGATATCGAAACATCCAGATCAACCACTGGATACTCAGTATATTTAGCCAACGGTATTGTATCTTGGCTTTCGAAACGACAAAAGAGAGTACGACTTTCATCCACTGAAGCAGAATATTGCGGTATGACTGAATGCTGCAAACAACTGCAATGGATTCGAAACCTATTCGAGGAACTAACCATCGTTCTTCCCCCTGTTCCACTATGTGTGGATAATCAGGGAGCCATGTTCCTGGCCTCGAATCCTGCTCAAGAAGGCAGAACCAAACACGTCCGGATACCAGAACACTATATCCGAGAAGCTGTAGAATTGGGTGAAGTGGAGTTATTCTACATTCCCACTAACCAACAATTCTCAGATATCTACACCAAAAATCTTGGGAAGATAGCCTTTGAGCGTGGACGACAAAGTCTCACATTATCTCCTTATTCATGAATCTCAATATTTCAAATGAGGAAGAGTGTCAAATATCAAGTGGTATTTCCTATTCAGATATTCTTATCCTGATACCACTGATATTATATTATTCATTTTCATATTGGATAATCATTCGCTATTCATACGTCATACTATGAGTCATCTTATATGACTCACTTACCGATCCTATCGGATACTTACTAAACATGTATGACAGATAGTGCAATTACATCGCATACCCTTCTTCCTTATTAGGTAGAAAGATAGGACTGTGCACGGACCAGTCCAAATAGATACATACAATCCTGTATCGTATATAAGAGGAGAGCTCCCTCACACTCACTCTCCTCAGTTAGAAATCTATACTCTACTCTCTTCAATCACTCTTGCTTCGCTCTAAAGTCTCCTCAAGCAAGTCTCTACTTGACTATACCTGCGCATACTTCTCCAAGAGAGGAAGTATCCTACACACTTGCGTAGAGACAGAGAACTACCCAGTTCTTTACTCATCTGGTCCCTCAACATGCTGACCAGAAGATCTGACCAGTTCTCCAGTTTCTGGATCAACAGTCCAGTGGGGGATGATCACGTCTCCCGTCTTAGGATTGTATTGAATATTTTTGTCGTCGTCATCCTCTTGATTACCATTATCGTCCGGCGGCGGCAACGTGGACGAGCCAAGAGGGGTATGGACAGCATCGCTGGAAACTCCTACCATGGGATTGGGATTGGGAAGAGGTTGTTGTTTGGAGGTAGAAGTACTTGACTTGAGCTTCACGAGGCGGAGAAGATCCTCTGCTCAATTAATGCCAGGAGCGCTGTCAAAAATTCGGGCATCGTATGAGGGGTTTCTGTTCCACATGGAATTGCACTCATCCCAGAATGGGAACTGCTCTATGATTTGCTCTGCATAATATGAATTTAATGAACGATAGATATGTAGGGAACTGACTCACAGTGAATATTCTTGTATTTGGGGTCATTCAGTTTAATTGCACTTTGAGTCCGGTACTTTGTCTTCAGGCTGTTCATAATCAACAGATCAGTGACTGATCAACTCAATCGTAGTAGGTATACACACGTAGCAAGACGGCTCATTACAGCGTTCGCAAATTTAGGTGGGTTTGAGGCATAAGCTGTTGAATAATCGGGATCGTTTTCAAAGATATACTTGGCGATAACCACATATACGTCCTTCTTGGTGTGACCTGACGCTTTGGCCTGGGTGCCGCCCAACGAGGATCCAGTGGGATTTTTGGCCTTCTTATCGTAGAATAGAACTGAACGATCAGCCGGATGTGATGAGAGCCAGGAGAGGAGACTTTCAGTGCGATGAGGAGCTGCATCCCATGATACTTGAAAGGCTTTCGCCTCCACTGAAGGCATATTCTCCGTGTCAACAGGGGTGGTAAGCACAGCTTGATTGCGGGGCTTGCGGGGCTGGGAACTGACTGGCCTTGGGTTGGACGCATTTGCCTTCCCTTTACTGGTAGATGGGGGGTGGCTTGAAGCCATGGGGGATTTGGCTAGCAGGCGTGCAGAACGTCTACCACATGGGCGCAGGGGAGCCATTTGTTGAAACTCCGCTTGAATCTTGCCGGGCACATGCCGATGATCTTTGCCAGACTTTGCAAAACATTGCCACATTGAACACCACTATTCTTTCAGTTCCGAAAGTTCCGAAATTCCCGCGGTTGACTTTTCTGCTTCAGGTTCAGTTAGGGTGTTCTGAACTTTCCTTGGTTGGGAGGGGAAGGTGGGGCATTTGTTTTGCATATGTCTGCTCTTCCTACAGCAGAGGCATAACCCCTTTTCAAAGCATCTCTTTCATTCCTCGGGTGTGAGCTTTGGGATAGAGATGGCATCGACGTCCATGGTGTCCAGGTCTTTGTTAGACTTAGTTTTAACTTGGTACGTAGGCGCATGATATTGGATGGCGGTCTTTCCATGTTTGGTGATAATGTCGGCTTTTTCCCATTGGGTTTTAAAGTGGATGGCTTTGTCGTACCAGTCTTTGATAGTGGACGGGACGGTGCCCATAGACATGATGCGTCGCATGATGGAGGTGGGGATTCCTCTGGAGAAGTACGAGATGAGGATGTCATCGTTGACAATCCCAGTCTGGGCTACACGGTTTTGGAAATAGGAGATGTATGCCGAGAGGTCAGTACTTTTGGTACAGTGTTCCGAAGCCAGCCAGTGGATGGCGTTTCCTTTAGTGACTTGGTGTTCGAAGGATTTTTTGAAGGCTTCTTCAAACTCAGTCCAGGATCTGAGGGAGTTGACAGCGATGCTTTTGGCTCAGAAGGTATCTGCCCATATGAGAACGGGACCTTTGGTCATATAAGAGAGGGCAAAGGCGACCTTCGCATTGGGGTCAGAGTAGACCGCAGTGTTGACCAAGAGGTAGATGTTAACAGAGTTGAGCCAGGGGATGGCTCGTTCATAAGACCCGTCAAAGGCGTCTGGGATGCCGATATGAATCTCTTTGGGGGGAGCTGCCATAGTGGGGTGAACGGGGTTGATAGAGGCGGGGTTTGTCACTGAGGAGAGGGTGGTAATGGTAAAGGGGAAACACTGTCCAGTAGGGGTAGCAGTGGTAGGGGATGGTGGGGTGGGGGCACGAGAGATGCTCAGCTGACTGGAGAGTTGGTGACTAAGTTCAAGGGTTTCTGCTTCCTCTTCGGAATCAGAGGAGGAGACGTAGACGTCTGGGTCAGGTGAGGGTGATTGTTGGGGTTCCGGAATGGATTCCGAATCAGAGGGTTCTGATGGGTGTCATGAGCAGATGGCCCATGGGTCGTGAGTGAGTCTGGGAACTGCGATGAGAGCAGGCCCGATAGAGAGCTTAGTTCTTTTGTTAGGACAACCCTGGGTAGGGACTGGCGTTGACTCAGTGGCTCAAGGGTTCCGAAGGTTCCGAAGATAGGGGCTTCCATCGAGTGACAGAAGGTCAAGGTTTTCAATGAGCCTGGGGTTCCAACATTCCGAGATAGGGGTTCCAGAGGTTCCGAAAGTAGAGGCTCTTGCCGGATGGTAGGAGTCGATTGTTCAGAGGACGAGTGTCCTTGTTAAAGGGGTTTCAAGAGTTCAAGGGATCTCTAGCATGTTGTAGGGGTTCGAGGGGTTCGAGGGAAAGCTCTCCAAAGAAGGGGGAGAGGTCAGAGGTCGACAGTGGTTGAGCACAGTAAATCGAGTAGAACTAAGCTGGGGAGTACAGGCGTGTATGCTACAGCTTATATATGGTACAAGAAGGGCTGAGTTAGGTCAGCGGAACGGGACTCCCTCTGGAGGTTTAAGAAACGAAAAAGGATGAGGAAGGAAGAAACGACCCTCGAAGGGAACAGAACAGGGTTCCTGAGAATATTGGAGAGGGAAGGGAGGAACACCGTCATACAAGAAAGGTAAAAAGGAGGAAGATTGTAGACGACCGAGATCTGAGGCTGCGGCGCAGTAGGCATACTGCAGATCTGGGACTACGTGTTCCAATGTTGGATTTCCTAAAAAGGAAATCTTCGGAAGTGAAAATTTAAGGAAAGAAAGAGGTCAATCATCTTTGGATAAGGAGAGAACAGTGGCCATGAACCTGTTCTGTACATATTCTGAAAAGGAAAAAGAAGTCGTAACAGTCGGTGTCACAAGGTCAGTCTTTCTTCTCTCCCTTGGACATCAAACCATTAGATAATTATAATACAACTCCATTTCCTATGATTTTGGACAATGTAATGTCAGGAGCATCTCCTACAGAGCGTGGCTGGGACGATAAACCAGTGCTTTATTCTCCTGAACAAAATTCACAAAAATTTATTAGGTCTTTCAAGATCAATAAGGAAATTACCCTTCCTATTGAAATATCTATAGAAAACTCTCCATTTCCATTCAAAGCAAGAGCTCTCCTAGACAGCGGAGCAAACATCACATTTCTCAACAAATCCTTTGTGGACAAAAATAAAATCCCAAAGAAAGAAATGCTCCTCCCTGTCAAGGTCTATAACTCCGACAGAAGCCCAAACTTGGCTGGAGAAATCACACACTATGTGAAACAACCTCGAAAGCTGAGACTGTTAAAGTGGGATGATGGTAAGAGTTGTTGTCTGGCTAGTAAATGAGGGAGAAGATCAAGGGAACTTTACTGGAGTTCTCCAATGTTGGATTCGATATATATACTAGATACATGATGTTTGTATGTATTTGGTTTATTCTAGAGAATTCCATTATACATATAAGCGTATATGATTGGTTAATGCATATGGTGCCATCAAGGCTGTGCGTAAGTATTTTATGATTGGATGATAAGGATGATGTCATAGATAAGGGCTGTGCTTGGCTATGCAAGTGTGGCAGCCAATAGGCAGTGATACCGAGCATAGGTTTGAAATGAGGCATGAAGGTCTAGCCTTTGGGAAATGGGATAAGGCATGTGTGTAGGAGAACAACATATGGAGGATGTTGGACATGTAGTTTGGGGAATAGGATATCATGTGATTGATTAGATAATGAGGGGAATATAGGGGTTAAGGATAGGGGTTTGGGAGCGTCTGTAACACTATGCAGAAATTTCCTTAGATTATCTAGGACACGTTGAAAACGTCAGGACAGAAATCACAAATATAGGAACCCATGACCTCGTCCTCGGATATACATGGCTGAAGAAGCACAATCCGGAGATACATAGATTGGAAATCGGGAAAAGCAAACCTGACATGCTGTCCCCTACAATACAACACATCGTCTTTCTCACGACAAGTCACATGTGAAGAGATTGAAGACATCTATGACTACCAATTTTGTAAACAACAAAAAGAAGAAAAACAAATTCCAAAAATAGAAAAAACTCCAGAAGAACTCGTACCCAAACAATACCACGAGTTTCTTGATGTCTTCTCAAAGAAGGAATCGGAAAGAATGCCACTCTGTAAACCCTGGGACCATGCAATAGAACTAAAAGACACATTCAAACCAAAGAAAGGTTGTGTCATTCCCCTATCCCCAGAGGAACAAAAAGAGATCTCAGACTTTATCAATGACCAAATGGCAAAAGGATACATCCGTCCTTCTAAATCTGAACAAACATCACCAGTGTTCTTCGTACCAAAAAAGGATGGACGAAAATGGATGGTACAGGATTGCCACTACGTTAATGAACACACGGTCAAAAACAATTACCCTCTTCCTCTCATCTCTCAGCTTGTTGACAAGCTAAAACATGCAAAACTCTTTACCAAAATGGACTTAAGATGGGGATATAACACTGTCCATATCAAGGAAGGTGATGAATGGAAAGCAGCATTCATGTGCTTCTGTCATATCCTGATCTGCAAGTCCGATCTTCAATGTAACTCCGGATGTAACTCCATGGGTTTCAACTGACATTTTGTTAAGTATGCAATTCCGACTCTTGGACTTGTACTCCGCTTCTCCATTCTCCGTTCCTATATACGATTCACCCTGTATTTGATTTAGACCCTAGTTACCTTCATCCCTGTGACTCGCTTGAGTGCGCAACCCTTCATTCCGCCGTTCCATTACTTAGGTCCATTCTCTGACTCTGTTGACCCTTCCGAACCTTACTGTCCTGTCTTTGTTACGACCTCCTCCATTCTTGTCCTATAGACTCCAAGTCCTACTCCATATATAAACCTGCATGTATTCATCATAACTCTTCAGTTCGAATATCAACTTAGATTCAACTCCTTCTCTGACTTCCGACTCGAGCTTTGCTTGTCCACTCCGACTTGACTTCGTTGCCAGTCAATGTCTAAGTCTGAACCTCTGTTCCTCCGAAATCCGGACCACCTCCAAGACCCAGGCAAGGGCGCAGTGCTCTGCTCCGAGTCACTGAAGCCAAGGTCCTACACACACACATAACTCCAGAGTCACTGGAGTTGACCAGAGTTGACCCAGTCTTAACAGCTTCCGAGGATTATATGAACCCCTCGTTATGTACTTCAGCTGATGCAACTCCCCTGCAACCTTCCAACAAATGATGAATGACATCTTCTCCGATATGGACAATGTCGTGGTGGTCTACATCGATGATCTTATGATCTTCACTGCCACAGATAATCAAGATGAACATGACAAAGTTGTGTTAGAAGTTCTCAGGAGGTTGAAGGAAAATGATTTATTCATAAAACCCGAAAAATGCACTTTCTCATGCAAAGAAGTGCACTTCCTTGGAATGATCATCGGAGTTAATGGAATCTGCATGGATGAAACCAAGACCAAGGCCATCAAAGAATGGCCCACTCCCACAAAGGTCAAACATGTCCGCTCATTCCTCAGATTAGCCAACTTCTACTGCCGCTTTATCAAAGACTATGCCCAAATAGCTAGACCACTACATGATCTCACAAAAAAGGAAGTCCAATGGACTTGGACAGAAAAAGAACAAACTGCCATGGATAAATTAAAAGAAGCTTTCACCACTGCCCCCATCCTTGCATACTCTGATCCCAACAGAAAATACCGATTAGAATCAGATGCCTCGGATTATGCCACAGGAGCAGTGCTATCTATCCAAAAGGGAGACAAATGGCACCCAGTTGCCTACAACTCCCACAGTATGTCACCCGAAGAAAGGAACTGCCCTATCGCTGACAAAGAAATGTTATCAGTGATCCGATCTTTGGAAATATGGAGACATTATCTAGAAGGGCTGGCTCAACCCTTCAAAGTATGGAACGACCATGAAAATCTCAAATGGTTCATGACATGCCAAGACTTGTCTAGAAGACAAGTGCGCTGGGCACAATACTTATCTAGATTCAATATGACATGGAACTACAAAGCTGGTGCTACTATGAGAAAAGCAGACACATTATCATGAAGAGAAGACTACACAGTAGAAATCGAAGATGATAACAAAGCAGTTACGGTTATCCCCAAATCACAGATCCACCCAATTGAGGTATCATTAAAGGATCAGGGAGACCTCTTCTTCGACAAACTCCAACATGAACAAATCAAAATCCCATGTTCAGGTCTTGACTCACTCTTCAAACGTGGATATGAATTAAAAGAAATAAATGACAAAAACATCTTACAAAACGAAAACCACATTTATGTACCAGAATCTCTCAGGATGGAGGTTCTAGAAATGAGCCATGACACACCGGTTGCAGGACACCTGGGATATGAAAAAACTCTTCAACTACTCTCACACCACTATGTCTGGCCAGAAATGACTAAATTCACCAAAAACTATGTTTCAAAATGTGAACAGTGTGCATGCTTCAAAACGGGAAATCTGTTACGATCACCTCCGAACCGATTCCATTTCCTACACTTTTCGTTCCTATGAACCCCATGCAGTCTTTTGACAAGACATTCAATCCCTCTCCCTATGTCGTCCCATTCCATTCGTCCTTGAAGGACACATTCTAAATATAGACGCCTCATGCCAAACCTATGCTCGGGATTGATTCCTATTGGCTGCCACAATAGAAGCAGCATATATTTAAACAACCAATCAGATATGAACCATGCACATTCCATTCCACAGAAGCTTGACGCTTCTCTTCCATTCTCAAGGCAGTGCCTTATCTATGACTCACTCACAGTCAGTCCTTATCCGCCAATCGTATAATAGATGCAAGACATCGTACCACTATCGTTTATCCAATCACAGTCTCTTACTTAATCATAGTATACAAACAAGGACAAACAGTAGAGTAGTATATAAACCCCCATGTAAACTACAACGCTCTTTAGTTTTATCAACTTAGATCTTCCCATTCAAAAGCACCTAAACTCAACAACTTCTCTCCACTAAACACATTCGCTTTTTGAGTGTTGTTTCAAAATCAACCCCCAGCAGGTAAATTACAACCCCTAGAAGTTCCAAATGCACCATGGGAAGACATCTCTGCAGATTTCATCACAGATCTTCTCCCATCACAAAATTATGATTCCATTCTCATGGTTGTGGACCACTTCTCCAAAGAAGTCAAATTCATCCCAACCACCAAAACATGTTCATCACTTGATTTAGCTAAATTATATTTCCACAACATATGGAAGCACCACAGTCTCCCTAAAACAATCATCTCTGACCATGGACCACAATTCACTTCACAACTCATGAAAGATATATGCAACAATCTAGGAATAGTCTCAAAATTGAGCAGTGCTCACCATCCCCAAACGAATGGTCAAACAGAATGTATGAATTGCAAAGTACAACAATTCCTTCGACTCTTCTGTGCAGAAAATCAAAATGATTGGGTAAACTGGCTTCTCATCACACAGTTTAGTTACAACTCAAAAAGGAATTCAAGCACCAAACATGCTTCCTTCGTCATCACCCACTCTCATATTCCACATATGGGAATAGAACCTCGAACCACACACACACCCGTGGCCAAGGCATTCATAAAAGATATGCAGGACATATTAAACAAAACAAAACAAAACATAATTATGGCACAAGAACATATGAAAACACAAGCAAATAAACACCAATCCACCCCCCTGGATTACAAACCTGGCGATAAAGTCTGGCTAGCTATAGACAACTTAAACATCGCTAACAGATTCCGGAAACTTATGGACAAATGGATTGGCCCATATGAAATCTTATCTATGAAGGGGCCAAATGCTGTGGAATTAAAACTCCCACGGCACATCAAAATCCACCCAGTAGTCAACATCTCACGGGTTAAACCTTACCAGGAATGCCTTGACGGCCAAAACTCCTACAAACCTGGACCAGTCCTTGTAACTGAAAACAGAGACATTGAATATGAAGTTGACTACATCATCAACTCTCGATACAAAGGACGAGGAATAGAATACCTTGTCCACTGGAAAGGATATGATGAAATGGAGTGCACATGGGAACTGGCCAAAAACATGACAAATTGCCTGGATGTGGTAAAACTATTCCACAAAACCCACCCCTCCACTCCAAGAAAATTAAGAATCTCCTATGAAAACTTTACCTCTATGTTCAACCCTATGCCCCTTCCTTTAACAGAAATTGAAGATAAGAGCATTCAGCTCCATGATCATGCTGATCCTGGTCATCTAGAATCTGACCATCAGCAGGGGGGTAGTGTTACAAACACTTCAAAGCTCCTATCTTCGACCCCTATATTCATTCCATTTCCTGCATCACATGACCACAAGTCACATGATATCCCATTCCCAACACTTCACACAAAACCACAATCATACCTTGTTCCTTTACATGCTTTGCTCATTCCATTCCCCAAAGGCTAGACCTTTGCCTCATGTCAAAACCTATGCTCAGAACTCATTCCCATTGGCTGCCACACTTGCATAGCCAAGCACAGCCCATAGAACATTCTTCATCATTCTAACCAATGGCCTTTCTTTCTCTTATCTCTATGACATCATTGCTTACTGATGCTGTGCATTGTACCACTTTCTCTTAACCAATTACATTCTTTCTTTAGATAGAACATCACAGAACATTACAAATAGATACAAACACATGTAGTAGTATATATACCATGCAACCAACACCAAAGAACTTCAGTAAAGTTCTTCTGGTCTTCCGCTTATAAACCAGTTGAGACAACATTCCACAATCTTCTACATTTTTCTACTACACAAGTCTCAACCTTTTTAGGCTTGTTTCACTAGACTATTTCGTCCTTAAGACAATTCATGGCTTCCTGTTGGGCATCACCCCATTCAAAGGGGACACCCTTGCATGTGAGATTGACGAGAGGACAGGCGATCAATGCAAAATTCCAGATGAAAATACGTACCACTCCGCAGGTTCTGAGGAACCCATGGACTTGTGTCAAGTTTGTGCACTTGGGCCAGTCCTGGATTTTCTGGACCTTGGCTTCATGCGGGATCTGGCTGTCAAATGTGCACTTGTGACTGATGATGGTTGCTTCCGGTGCAGCAAGGACGAATTTCTTCACCGACACCATTGCTTTCACATTCTGTAGATGCTTGAGGATTCTGTGGATGACAATCAAGTGTTCCTAGATAAACCGACGGATACCGGGGTTCTCCAGAATCATTTCGTACAATCTGTCTGGTCGCTGGTACTAGGATTCACCAGACTTGACCAGAAGGTCATTGACAAATGGAACGGTGTACTGTGGGATTTCATCCTTCAAGATGAAAGACATATTGGCTTGATAGATCTGTACTGTGTTAGTGTGACCCATTGGAAGAGTAGTAAGAC
Organism: Royoungia palumana; assembly: GCA_038089855.1. NCBI lineage: Eukaryota > Fungi > Basidiomycota > Agaricomycetes > Boletales > Boletaceae > Royoungia > Royoungia palumana. The sequence continues at coordinate 17,811 of JBBPLQ010000497.1, forward strand.
GGTGGGGACCAAGTGGACTCCTAAAGGTAGTCATGTCCTGGGATTCTACATGCAGTGGACATTGATCATATCCAGCAAATAAGTCCATCATTCCATAGATGGCATATCCACTGAATGACTTGGCAAGGTGTTCAACGAAGGGAGGGATGGACAAGTCCCAGATGGTGACAGCATTGAGAGGTTGGAGATCATGGACGAGCCGCAGTGACTTCCTGTCCTGTTTGAGGACACAGAACCACCAGGACAGGTAGGCCGCAGTGGATGGTTCATATACTCCAGAAGTGATCCGATCCTTGATGATTTGAATGGTTTGTTCCCAGGTGGCAGGAGGAATGGGAATGTTGTGGAGCACCCACAGAGTGTGAGGTACAGTTGGAATCTTGACCAGCAGGAAGTATCGTTTGTCTAGTCAGCCCTGCTCGGTTGGAATCCAAGCAAAGGCCATTTCATGGTTGAGAATGATCCACCAGAGTAGTTTAACCTCTTCGGGCCATAGCCACTTCACAGGGTCAAGATCTAATGTGTCAGCACATTCTTGAGTAAATCTTTTCCTGGGGACAAAGTCTGGAGGATGGGTAGGTAACAGAATGAGTCCAGCAAGTGGATCATTTGTGAGCCAGCACAGTACATGGTACTCCTCCTCGAGAGGAGCCACAACCGGCCGAACCTTTTTAGCGACGGGCTTGTAGGCCCATACATGAGTCCAGTAATCAAAGGAAATGGAAGAATTAAAAGTGGAGATGTGAGAAGGGGATAGGTATGACTGTGTAGATGAAAGAAAATTAAAAACGGAGGTCCAGGAAGATCATTCATTGTCCAGAAATGAAGTCTGGTGTGCGACCTGAGGAGAAACGGAAAGCGGATGAGAAACAAAAAAGTTATGATTCAATGGTTCATCTCCCCAACTGATTGGTGGTTCATCAATATTTAAAAAACCATTTCGACTACCAATTGATGGTTGGCACACGGGAGGTTGCATCGGCACCCAGGACATCCTTCGGTCCAAGGCTGGGTCAGCAATTTTTACTCCTTCCCAGTGTTCGGGTCTCGGAGAGTGACATTCTGTGAGCCATCGGGGAAATCCTCAGTAGTCACGCTCATGAGACAATGAAACAGTCACCAAAATGTCTGGAGATGGCTCCAGGGTCACAACCCGAGAGCTCGTTCACCTGCGCAGTATTGGATGATACAGGAATGCATTTGGAGGTAGAGAGGTCCCAGAATTGCTTCTGGACCTCCGGTGCTACAGAGATTAGTTCTTTGAAAGGGATAGGGAAAGTGGTCTCAAAGACCCGGTCAATGATCTTTTTTGGGGCCACTTTGTCTTCAAGCGGGAACGTATAATGGAATTGACTGGTCGGTGCCGATGGTGCTGATGGGTAGGATGGATCAGTGCAAGGTCAGGATGGATTAGATGATGTGGGGTTGGGTGCCAGTGCTGATGATGTCTTTTCAGTTGGTTTGGATGAGCCCAATGGAGAGGACCGGGATGCAGCGATCTCTGGGGTAACAATCTCTTCCATGGCCGGGGACCGTGGCACAGGACGTCCTGGTCAGCATGACAGGATTTCAACGCCATCAAATCAGAACCGCTGTTTGCCCTTGTCCTTGACTCAGTCTGCCTGGAAGTTTGCCCAAGCATTTGATAGATAGGCTTGGAAGTCTGGGTCATCCATGTCCGGAGTCTTGTCGTTGTCGTCCCATGGCCCCCCAGTGGGTGCCGATAGGACCGACATCTCAATATCTAGGATTGCGTCAGTATCTGGAACGGAGAGCGAGACTATCCCCGCTGTAACAGAGGATGCAGGGTTGGATGTGGATGCTACTGGGACTTGGTCAAGGCAATCCTGGAGGCAACGGCTCCCGGGGACACACGGGATGCATTTCCCATCCAGAAGGTAGAGACGGCTGTCAGTGCCTCGGGAAGCCTTGCCATTCATGAAGTGAGCGGTATCCGTAGAATGCACATTCCCTTGGCTTAGAAGACCATTGGAAGTTCACCTGTTCTTGTTTGATTACCGGTGCCCCAGAAGACGATGGGATCGGGGGCATCTGAGGTGGCAGAGCCGGGGTTGCCCAGGCCAAGTAGTATGGTTGGACCGGCTGGGGTTGCCCGCCCGAAGCAAGAGGGCAAAGGACAGAACTGGTGAGGAGGAACTTGGCGGCTTTGACAGTGTCTGCGATGGGGTATGGATTGGAAGGATGGTGGGTGGTTTTGGTGATGGGCAGACTTGTTCAGCAAGGTCGGTTGGTAGCCCGGCCATGAATAGGCCATCGCAAACAAGCTTGGAGAGCTTCTGGTTGTTAACTAGAAGCTTGGAGATCTTCTGGAACTTGTGTTGATACTCCCCGAGATCTTCCAGGGTGTGCATCAGCTTTGCCTGATATTCCTGAACAAGGTATTGGATGTCAGCACAGCAGTACCTGTAATGAAATCGGCCCAGTTGGGTGGGTTAGCAACAGCTTCATCGAGGAGCTCCCACCCTTCGGACTCTTCTAAGTCTGCATACTGGATGGCAGCACGAATCTTCTGTGCTTCGGTGATACTGGCGGTGGTGCTGAGATCATCTACATCCTCTAGGAATCTAGGAAGAGAGGTAAAGAACTGGATAGTTCTCTTTCTCTATGCAGATGCGTAGGATACTTCTTCTCTTGGAGAAGTATGCACAGGTATATTCAAGTAGAGACTTACTTGAGGAGACTTTTGTAAGAGCGAAGCAAGAGTGATTGAGTCGAGTTGTGAATAGATTTCTAGCTGAGGAGAGCGAGTT
>JBBPLQ010000498.1:0-20569 GCA_038089855.1 Royoungia palumana
TTCAATTGACCAGAATTAACCCTTGGTGCCTGAGATCTTGAGATATCGGACTTCCAAGGATATGTGCCATTCTGGTCCGCGATATGAAAGGATGTGCTGATAAGTTTGAAATACATTTGAGGGGAAGTCATGGCCCACCATATATACCGCGCTCAGCCGATCCGTCGCTACGAACCTGAGTGGTCCCGCAAGGAAGCTGGTCCCTCACGACCTGGACTCACATCTTTCTATCATTCAAACGTTTGTCCAAAAACCAAGCTTTATACACTTACCTGAGTAGATACGTGCCTAACCTTCGGGTCGTCGGCTTTTATAGCTCATCGGGTGTACATTGTAGAAATTAGACACGAAGATACGGAAAAGTCGGGTGCTGGCTTCTCTGAGATGAGCGAATCGATAGATGACAACGTAGAAAACACGTACTGCCCGCAATGCTCTCGACACAATCTAGAAGGCTAGGGTCATGGTAGGGACACACTGGTGGGAACGTCGTGGCCGTGATCCACAGACGCGACAGCATGATGCGCAGGTTCATCTCAAGTATGCTGGCAAATGAGGAGTGGCCCCCTCATCTATCAGTATAGCCGAACATAAGAACAAAAAGACGATTCGGACGGAAAAACATGACGGAGTCGTCACAGAAATCGAGACACCGTTTTGTTCCCTTTAGCTGTAGAACAGGTTTCAATTGGCTGGTGGTTTTGCAAGCACCCTCTTACGTAGAACCGGTGGACAAAAAATCCACTGGCGTAAAATCTTATTGGTGTTTCAGCCCCGACCTCTCTCCTGAGACAGGTCTGGACAGAGATACGAAGTCGAGAGCAAGTCGATATGCATGAACGAGCCGTAAAGTTTTAGTTACGACGTCGATCTGAGAGTCCAAGGTTGGTAAAGGGGCACCCGCTGGTGTCTTACGCAGCCTCAAACCAGTCCGTCATCGACATTCAACCATCCTATACGAACATGGCGTTCTCGTTCAATTTTGCAACGCCCATCAACACGGCGCTACTCATTTATATCCTCTACTCGGTCGAAAAAATGGTCTTTCCGCCCATCTCAAAGCCAAAACATGTCCCACACGAGTTCAAGCAAGGCTACTCATGGATGCCCAAATCACACCCACCCACGGTGTTGTTCCAGACGTATACTCCAAAAACACTCGCCCCTTTCGATGGCAATGATGGTGGGCGGATTTTGCTGGCGATAAATGGCATCGTGTTTGATGTCACTGCCGGGCGCAACTTTTACGGACCTGGTACGCAAATTCATTGTAACACTGTCAAGAGAAGAATCTGACATTCAACGGGTAGAGGGTATGTATGGCAACTTTGCGGGTCGTGACGCTTCTCGGGGCATGGCTAAGCAATCATTCGACTTGGGTATGTCCTCCGTATTTCGCTCAACGCAGGGCATAACGAAGGTTCGAATCATCCAGAAATGTTGACTCCTATCGATCAGCCTCTGGACAAGCTGGCGGATCTTCGCCCAGATGAAATGTATCTTCACTAATTCATTGTATGTTGTGCACGCTCTGACTTGTATATGCCGCAGTGAAAACATGAAAGGTGTGTCCGGCGAATGTGCCTTATGTGCTGCTAGTTACGAATGGCTGAACTGTCTTCTAGGTTGGATCGAGCATTTTTCAAACAAGTATGTCATTTGTGGCAAGCTGGTGGAGAACGACGCGATATGAGATGCCCTACATGTTGAAACTGTCTCAGCTTTTGTGTCATTTCGACTCCCCGAGGTATTGGCCTATTTATGTATCATATCAATGTCATTATCGTTGTGGTCCAACCGAACTTGTGTCCAACATCAGCCTCGATGCAATCTTAGCATCAAGGTTATCCAGCGCTCACATTGTACCAACACAACTACCACGCGCGCGATGGACGACGAAGACAACTTCTTCACCAACCTCGATCGCCCCGCCAATGCCTTCCAAAACCGACTCCGCAATGCCCCCCGCGACGACTCTGGCCGCGGCGACGTGTCGATGATCGTCGCAGCCCCACCATTATTTGATGACGGCTCGGACGCACCAGAGACACCCCTCCAACTCCTCATCCGACACTGGATGAACGAGCGGCAGGCCCCGGACGTGCTCCCCATCGCGGAAGACATCCTTGCCGGGCTGCTTGATCACATTCGGCGTCAGGTAGGTGAGATATCTTGCATGGCTGCCCCGTCATGCGTGAGCTCGCCGTCATGCTGCAGTCCGAAACCGTTCAGTTGTTGCGGTCTGATCCCTCGTCCTCGGAAGATGAGCACTTTCGGATCATGCTCGCGCAGACTGAGGTCGAGCGCGCAAAGTTTGTAGTCAGGTCATACCTTCGCACAAGGTTGTTCAAGGTGAGCCCAAGTTTTCGACACTCGCATTTCGTGTCGCCCACTCATCCAGGATGGTTGATCACTACAGATTGAAAAGTTCGCTCGATATATCATGACGAACCCAGACGTTCAGCAACGTCTATCGGAAAACGAAGTAGACCATGCTCGCAGGTCGTGCTCACTTCTCTCTCGTTTTGACAACCAAATGACGTTTCCGGCCAGATTCGCAAGGCTTACAGACCAGCATTTCTATAATTCAGTTCTACAAGGCTTGCCCGGGAACCAGCAAACGCTGGACGACAAGCCACCTTTTCTGCCGCCCATAGGTGAGTGCCGAGACGACGCCAGGACATCTCTTAACAGGCACACGTAGTCGCCGAGCCCGATAAAAACCTTGCTGTCTTTGTCCATGCTCGCCAGAGATGTCCGCCAGTGAGATTACCCGAGTGAGCCCTTTGCTCGCGTCCTATAAGGAGGAGGCTGACTCTGATCAGTGGTTCTACCCTGACCATGGACAAAGGACACATCTCATTAACCCTTTACTCCGTCGTCGAGCAGTTGGTCTTGAGAGGCGAGGTCGAGCTGGTCTAGTTAATCTTGTCGTAGCCTTACCAGTGTGAGGACGGTGTATGATTTCCGCGCCAAGGATACATTTCTCTTTCGCCCAGACTGTCCTCATCTCGGAACGTAGGGTGAATCCTCGTCATCTCGCCAATCCCCATCATGGTCCCGATGGCCTGGTTCTACGTACCCATCCTCGTCCTCTTCCATCGCCGTGTCGCCTTCTGGTTCTGATTTCGCACTTCCGACCACTTCTTCACCCGCACCTTCCTCGTCGACGTCGACCTTCTTCTTGCGTCGCCGTTTTGGCTGCCCCTCCGAGGCGGCAGGGGCACCATTCTTCTTGGCTTTGCCTCGTTTGCGTTTCGATCCCTCCGCAGCTTCCGCCTCGAGGTCGATAGTTCCACCAGCGGACGGATCCGGCACGGATTCCACGATCTCCTTCAAAAAGTCCAACATTTCCGTCGTTTCAACAGCATGTTTTCTAATGGACATCTGTCATTATCACGAGGGGCAGGTAGAAAGGGAACGACGCGACACGAGATACGCACAGATGATACGCCTCCACCTTTTTAGCGCCGCGTTCTAGCGTGACTTTACTTGCTTCCTCGACGATCATGGCGAGAAACAGTTCGAGCGCCTTTGCTGCGAGACGTGTTGCAACAAGGGAACGACATATGAGAGAATGACCAGGTGGCGGCGCGCGCATGCGTGGCATGGGACGCACGTTCAGAGGAAGAAATGGAAAGCGTACATATCACGACTGGGGTCGCCTGCGCGACCTTGCCGACCTCTTCGTCCTTTTGCATAATCTTCTTTATTCGTGCCTGCCGTCCCGTTTCAGCGATGCAATGCCAGGTATTGTTTAGACGGTTTGAGTTGAGACCTCACCACAGGGAACTTGGTCTGCTTATTTTTCGTTTTCATGATGGGTGAAATAGTTGATCGTGCCAGCCAAGGTCAGGCGGATTGATGTGTTGGCCAAGTAACTTAATTTTGAACGCCTCAATCTCATCACTCACGTGATCATGCGGTTATACCTCCGTCAAATAGGTTTCATGGTGATATGGATTGAACAACATGGAATAAGAAGGTAACAATCGGTTCCGATCAAATAATAAGAGCTCCCGAACGAATGATTGGTATACAATATTTGCCAGGTATATGCATTAGGTCAATAATAAAGGTGGAAGGCGAGCCATGATGCGTGATGCTGCCACTGATGCATGGAAATGCCCAGGGTTCGAACAACCGAGTAGAGGAAAAGATGGTTTGTAAATATGAACGTACCAGGGGATTCTTCCCATAAACACAGAACGAAAATCTCCAATATATGTGGTCCAAGTCCAGAAAGTCCCAGAAAGTCCCATTCACTACACAGTTTGACTGGGAGTGATTCCAGTGGGCGATAATTTCCTCTCCCTATCAAACATGAAAGCAACTCAGCAACGACGGGAGACGCAGGACAACCGAAAACGTACCCGTTCGCGTTACCAAGCAATTCTTCGAACCTCCGCCTCAGATTATCCAGTCGCTCACTCAGTTGGTTTTGAGGAGTACCGTATTCGTGAGCGTGGTCGAGCTGGAAGGCCCTGCATTCGCGTAAAAATTGTTCGAGATCCTTCACGCGTGTAATAGACAACTCGGGCTCTCCGGAACCACGTGAACGGGCCAAGTAAGAAGCAACCAGTGTAGAAAGACCGCCTACAACGAGATATCAATCCACAGATCACCCGGAGTCGAAATCACGCTCACCCAAAACCGCAGTCGAAACTTGTGCCTGTTTGCCCCCGGGGTGAGCACAGATCTGAGACCAAGGAAACACGAAGTACTTGCCTGCTTTGCGGTCGTGACGGCAGCTGAAAGGCCTGTCGTCAACGCGCCCAATAACACCTGCAAGCCAATCGCGATATTGATAGCATAACCCGTCCACAACGCTGGATTATCAAAATTCATCATCCATTCGGATTCCGATCAGCGCGGCAGCACCTCGGTAGAACTCAAATAACCTGACCTTTCTTAGCATACTTGTCTCTTTCGAGAACAGCATTATCGATGGTTGGTTGAAGACGCTCCCCCAAGGTATGCTTCGTCTGTTATCATGGGATGTATGTAAACGTTTTACTTTGATCTCGACAGAGACGTACCGCGCTCTTCTCATTCACAGGAACTATCCAATCGAGTCCGGAGGTATCGGCAAGCTGAGCACCAATGGGGAGACCAATACCCGAAGCACCGAATGTCTGGCGTCGGGAGGACACACGTACTTGTCCATCTCGGCTGCGTGCGGCGGGCGGAGGAGGGACGCGTTCAAAGTCGGTATACGGGTTATCTATCGCACGACCTTCTGAGGGATTCAGCAGACGCTGATCTACCGTAGACCCGGACCCGGAATGTCGGAGTCCATTGTCATGTGCAGAGGCACTATTGCCAGTGCCGAAACTTCCTGCTGCAACGACTTGGGGATGTTCGGACTGAGAGACGGCGTGCTCAGCGGCCAGGGAAGGACCTATGGGAGGCTGCGAGGTCTGCTCGTGGTCCATACCAGCAGCGAATGGAAGGAACGTGGATCGCTAAGGGGCAGAGAGGGAGGCGACACGCAGCATGGCAACCTCGAGGTGTATATAAATGCAAGTAAAGGCATGCTGGCATAGTTCGATCGTCGACCTCATTTGGCTTAGACCAACTTCATGGTTACTCGGTTCCAGCAATAGAGCGGAGGAAGTGATCAGCGTCGTGCCGGAATTCAATCTTGTCGATTTGTACGATCGTGTGTCACATGGGGATAAGTACGGGAACTCCGTCGTCAACTGGTATCAACTTGATTGTATGTCAATAGAAATTCCCACATGAAGATACGTACAAGGCCTGCGTGACCACCTCGCGGAAGGGTCTACTTGCCCTTCGAGTCAGGGTATGGCCAGTTTCTGTACCCAGGGTTGTCAATATATAATTCGTGTCTTATGACTCACGCAGACTGACGCAGTCATGCACATATTCCTTCTCCATGGCAGCAGATGGCCCCGAGTAAACTAAGAATGAAACAGAACGCCAACATTTTGGATCAAACCGTGACAAGCCATGCTTGCTGGCCCAGAGTTTCATGGGTCTTCCGTCAAACAAAGCGTAATAAAACAACATTGGGCCGGGTCCCTCGATCTAAACTGAACAAAGATCCGCGGTGAAAGCATAATGCAGAACAGATTGTTTGATACATTATCTCGATAAGCAAAGGTTTAACGGATAACAGTGTTTCACACAGGGACATGAGTGGTCGAGTAGAGAAAGAAAAATGGAGTGACTCATGATGCATGATTTGCGGGCTTCGGATGTTCGATGGGCATACACTAAAAGAAAGAAAAGGACGTTCCATATCAAGATCTGGTCTTCATTCGTCATATTACCGAGCAGGGGCAGCAGTTCCGGTCTGAGTAGCTCCAGCGGTAGTTCCAGTGGGACCAACTCCAGTGGCGGACAGCTTCCTCTCCCTTTATGATAACGCAAAAGAAATTCATCAACAACAGCGCAATGTCAGGATGCTCGACCTCACGCACCCACTCGCATTACCAAGTAAATCTTCAAGTTTTTGTCTCAGCTCTAGTAGTCGTTTGTTCACAGGGCAGTGGTGATGGTTGGCGGTTATGTCGTGGCCGTGGTCGAGTTCAAAGCCCCTGCAATCTCGTAGAAAGTGATCAAGATCCTTCACCCGTATGATTGATAACTCGGGCTCTCCGGAGCCACGCACACGAGCCAAGTAAGAAGCAACCAGAGTAGAGAGACCGCCTACAGCAAAATTTCAATCCATGGATCAACCTGTATTCAGATCTCACTAACCTAAAACCGCGGTTGAAACTTGGGCCTATTTCGTTTTAAATTGAAGGTTAGCGCCCACGGTGTGAATTCAGGATCGGAACGACTTGCCTGTCTGGCGCTCGTGATCGCGGCTGCAAGCGCCGTTGTCATAGCCCCCAACAGTATCTGCAAACCAATTGCGAAGTTCAGGGCCCAGCCGAGCGCCAGTGCTAGCATATGTACAATACTTCCTATTAGCACAGAAAAGACGGCTTATGGAAATCCACGTAGACCAACCTTTTTTAGCATATTTCTCCCTCTCCGATTCGGCGTATTTGATAGTTGGTGCAAGGCGGGCGCCTAGGGTGCCACATTCCCACTATTATGATGCTTATGAACATTCTAGTCTAATGTATGCCAACAATTTGTCGCTCACCTCGTGCTCGGGGTATTTAAAACCTTTCGGTCTCTTATAACAAGACAACAGTTCTATCAGCCAAGTAAAGCGCCCAGCCGTTTCACCTTTCTTCTCGTCCATATCGGGGGAATGTTGAGATAAGGACCGATGCGAGCGAGGGGTAGTGGTAGGCACTACGTGATCGAGGTAAGAGGAATCAGGACGGTGACCAGACGTTGGGCGTCTCATGGATACGCGTACGTGGGCGGAGTCTCGACTGCGCGCAGGCGGCGGTGGAGGGACGGAGCCGCGTTCAAGATCAGCATCCTGGTTAGCCATGAAATGACCCTCTGTCAAATGGACTAGACGCCGTTCCTCTGTAGACTTGGAATGGGGCGATCCACGCTCCGAGCCCGAAGAACTATTATCATTTGTCGTACTCGAAGCGACGCCATCATAGTGGGTAACGGGGGGTACGGCGTGCCCGCTGGCACAGCCCGAGGGGTGGGCCGTGGAAGGATCAGAGGTCTGCTCGTGGTTCATAATGGTAGGGTTGGGGATAGCTATCGTGATAGGCCGCACCTCTAGTTCTATAAATCAGACCTATGGGCGCCTCAATATGCTGGCATGCTGGCGCTGATGTGACTTCATTGGAGCTTGGGCGAACGTTATTCGGCTCTGCAATGATGGCGTCGAAGCAACCGGATGCATCAAAAGCCGTCAACCCGGAACCTGTGGTGAGATCGAACCCATGATAGGAACTGACCAGCGGGCGTATCATGATCAGTGTGAGGACATGAGACATGTTCCGACGGGGATAGATAGAAGCAGTATCGATCATGATTGTTCTTGGCACATGGTTCCGGTTAACGTAACCTGCGCCGTGCCGACTAGATTGCACGAGAACTGTTAGAAAATTTGCCTACGATGAATGGGCTTAACGACTTACGATGGTCGTATGAATCCGTCGGGCCTCGAGCAGGGATCACAAATTATCCATACAACCTCGTGGGCAAAGGCACTGAAACCTGCCGAAACTTGACTCAGAACTCACGATGTGTCACAGGGTGGTCGTAGTTGACAAGGAATAGGGTCTCCGTCAGCAGACAAGTCTATGAGAACAGGGAACTTGTCAGCCTATCGGATTCGTTGGAAGGCGGTGTTCGTGAAGGTCACCCCAAGGAGACCCCTGGTCAGGGTTGTGTTCGTCGTAACGCCGAGTCCAACCCTATTGTGTATGCTATCAACGTGACTCGCAAATTCCCGATATGCCACAAGTCCCTGGACCACTGGAATGACTAAGAAACTTGCGTCAAAGCTTCAAGTCCGTGCCTCGGCGCTCAGGAGAGAGCTACCTCAGGAGAGAGCTACCTGTGTTTCTCGACTCAAGCTATAACGTCCCGTCCGAGTCGGAGTGTCGGGAACAACCTGCTGGTATCAGTCAAATACAAGTTTTCTCGGAGCACCATCATGATCAACTTGGAAATGCCGCGCAAACGAATTGACAATGACTCAATAATAAAGAAAGCATCATAACCGAAACCAAGGCAGGCGGTGAGGATACGGGGGCGTCATCAAGCAAGACGGCAGTCTTCGAGGGCTGGTCAACAATTTGACCGGAAATCCATTTCCAACGGGTGGAGTCGGCACCGGTTACCGACTTCAACAAGCCGGTGTCAAGAACGCCGCCGCTCGCGATTCCTATCATTCAGACCAATATCGAAATACTGTGATCTTTTTCGGAAATTCTAATCAAGCATCGGCCGTTAGCTCCCACTTGGAATTGAAATGTTCAATTATGGCCACCTTGAGCCATCTACCATCATCTCAAGATGGAAGTTGGAGATCATGGCGCGGTGAGCGTGATCGTGGTTATAGAGATTTACAGTAAGTAAATACCAAACACGAGACCGAGGCACGTCAATCTCGTTTCGATTCTTCTGGCTCTTATCGACAGTCGAGAATTTCTTCCCCTGTGGCATGGGGCTCAGTCAAGTTGCTACTTGGGTTCGGTAATGATGAACCCAATTGCCGATCCAGGCACAGGATGTTAGTGGTGGACCTTCAGGAACATGCAGGGTTGCAGATTGATCCTGTTGAACTGCTTTTTGTCTTCAGGTTGAACGGCGACCTGTCAGCGGCGGAAGCATTATGTACTTGGTTGAGAGCCGAGATCCAGCCGAGATACATCGATGCTGTCCAGACTGGCTGCTATTAGTCGGGGAGGCCGAACGTAGTACCAACGTGATCATGCTTCTTACGATTCATATATTCGAGTTCGTATAATAATGCCTATATCTGGGGATTCAACGGAGTTTATGCGTGGAGATTGTAGTGAATCATATCTTCCTTACTCACTGAGGCTCTGTACGCTCGACACTGGGACCATTGACATCGTGAGCCTTGTGGGCAAAGACTGGAGTGTCTGATAGCAGTTGTGCTATAGCATTACAGATAGCGTCAGCCAGAGTCGACACCGAATCGCTCGTCTCAAACAGGAGTCCGATCAACACCCATGGGATACTAATATGGACTGTCAATTAAGCTCACTTCTCGCTTTGTGACCGCCTCATCACCGCATCGATGGAAGCGAGCCGAGTTGGTCCCTGAAAACGGATTCCGCCGCCATCGCACTCGGTAAAGCCGGTCACGTATACTAATAAGTACGACCAGCTTACTGACCCAACGAAATTCACGGTGCGGAAATCCGTAAATCGGAAGCACAGCCACGTCGGGAGTGAGCTCGCACAGCGTGATGCATGGTCGAAACACCCTGGCGCACTTCAGTGCGCTCGCAAAAATAAAAGAACTTATTTTTTTTCGACCTGAGAAGGGGCTGCTGTCTCACCCACGTGAGTTGGCGGGCGGAATTTACGCAAATTTACCATCGTCAGCTAGTCAGAAGCCAGATTTACAGTCATGTCGAGCGCTCGTTACTTCACACTACTTAACCTGCCGAAAAATCAGTCATTTTACACCCTCTGCACGACTCTTTCGCACTTGACGAGACATTTCGGGCCTCGGAAAGCGTGCAGGATGTAGATATAACACGTTCCTAGGTGAGTAGAATGTAGAACGATGCTTTTCTCTGACCGTGCCTCATCACTACCTCCCGCCCAGCTCAGGTTCAGGGGGTCCGCTTACCGCTTTCGGCTCGGCTAATCGCGGCTCACCGCCACCGTAGATTGTATTTGTCAACTCAGTAGTGAGAAGTACAGAAGAAGTATGATGCATGCCAATAACGTGTCACATATTGCATGTACCACTCGATCTGGAAGGACAGTTTGTGAAGCAACTAGCGCCAAAGTGCAATGGAGGCGAGTCAATGAGGTACGTCGCGACTTGCCAATGCGTTAGTAGAACAAAATATCACCACCGCATCGTGCCCTGCGCGAACAAAGGCTTTATTCTAACCTTGCAGCAAAGATGAACCGCTACGGGGCAGGCTCGGAAGTCTCAAACAAGGAACGGCCCTTCGCCTTAAACCCAAGACAGACTGGTCGTGCAAGCCGTTGTACACATTGGCTCCGGATCTTGAGACTCAGCCTACCTCAAGAGTGAATGAAATAGTACATGATAAAAACAGCAACAACCGGGCCCTCTTGATCTGAAATAAAAAAAATCCCAGGCGGAAGCCCGAACGTGGAGCGGATAGTCGACTTTGATATATTACGCTGATGACTACCAATGGCTAAGATAGGACGACAGATTGTTACCTAGGATGTCAGCAATCGAGTAGGGAAAGGAACCTGGAATGAATGTGTTGATTTTGATTGGTATACACGAGAAGAAAAAAAAGATTCCTTGCTATCAAGCTTAAGACGGCTAGAATTATCAGAAGTGAAACATCTAGTTTCCGCTTGTTATGCCCCAGGATGGGTAGCGGGAGTGGCTCCGGTTGGCGTGGCTCCGGTTGAAGTGGTTCCAGTCGAAGTGGTCCCGGCGGTAGCGACTCCAGTGGCTGACAGTTTCCTCACCCTTTCAGACGACAGACAAACTTAGAAACGACAACGAAATGTCAGAACGCTCACTTCACTCACCCATTTGCATTACCAAGCAAGTCCTCAAATTTTTGCCTCAGTTCTAGTAACCGTTTGTTCAGAGGGCAGTCAGGGTCAGCATTGTCATTACACTCTTGATGACCATGGTCGAGGTCGAAGGCTTCGCAGTCTCGTATAAAGTGTTCGAGGTCCTTCACTCGCATGATGGATAGCTCCGGCTCTCCAGAACCCCGCACACGAGCCAAGTAAGCAGCGACCAGCGTAGAGAGGCCGCCTACGACGTGTTGTCAGTCCATGGGTCAACCTGAATCTAGATCTCACCGACCCAAAGTTGCAGTCGAAACTTGTGCCTATTTCATCCCCGGGATCAACACATAATGTGAAATCAAGATCAGAAACGCTTTCCTGTCTGGCGCTCGTGACCGCGGCTGCCAGCGCCGTCGTCAAAGCCCCCAACAATACTTGCAGGGCAATCGCGATATTAATAGCATAATTCATCCGCAATGCTGGATTGTACACATAATACATCAAATTAGCACGAAGGCGAGTTGAGGGAATCTCCATAGACGAACCTTCCCGAGCACAATTCTCTTTCTCCTCTTTCGCGTGATCAATGGTTGGTGCAAGGCGTTCACCTATGGTACCATGTTTCCGCTGATAATAACGTGATGATACGTTTGAGTATTCTAGAGCCATGGCAACGAAATAGCACTCACCCGACGTCTCTTATCCCCTCCATCTTTCTCTTCATCCCACTGTGATGATGTGCATCAGCGTTCAATTGTGCTATATGCCACGAACATGCAAATCACCTGAATCTCGGCATTGTTTTTGGCCTTCTTATCTCTTTTACAAGATAGCAGTGTCATTAGCCAAGCAAAACATCCATTGCGACCTTCATCCCCCTCGTCCGCTGGCTCTGTCCGACCATGTCTAAATGAGGGTCGGTAAGGCTCACCAATGGGAACATCAGCAAGATAATGGGGGTTGGGATTGTAAGCAGTCATAGGAAAGCCAATGGGCGAAGGACTGCGAGGCGGGTATCCGGGAGATCCATACTGGTGCTCGTACTCTCGATTGTGTGCAGCCGGCGGTCGGACGGGATAGCGTGGTCGATTAGTGTATGCCGCGAAACGGCCCTCTGCGGAGGGATCGAAATGGCGTGGTTCACTGCTGTGGTCCGAAGTACCATTATTGTCCCTCGCAGCTGGAGTACCGGCAGGGGTGTGTTCGGGCGGGGGGACGGGGTGTTCGTTGCCTGAGGGGTGGGCCATGGGAGGATGCGGGGTCTGCTCGTGGTCCATGGAGCGGATTCGGGACATCGGGGTCGCTACAGAGCTGGGCTCCTTAAATCAATCCAATTAGTGCCACGACATGCTGCCAGGAATGCTGGCGCCGTCGATTCCATTGGATCGAACCAACATTGCTCGATTCTGCACCGGTGGTGTCGAAAGAAATCATGCAGTCTAGAACCCCGTTGACCTGGGACAACAGTTCAATCCCATAACAGGAGTCGTTCAGTGGATGTGCCAGTGACACGGTGGGTGATAGGTACGTTCTAAATCTGTCTCGATTGACTGTCCTTCACACGCGGTTCCGGCCGTGCAGCTCATGCTATGCAGACTCGGAATGCTAGACGAGAAGGCTCATTAGAGAACTGATGATGATTCTGCGGGCAAGCTCAACGAATGTGATTCCTGCGATCGGGGCCGTTGGCGTCGCTGCCCCGAGCCTGGGTCATCGAGTGCAGACATTCTAGTCTCGCACCAGGTACGTGCCGTTGCGGGACCCGAGTCGGGAATCTCGTACATACTGCCTTTCGTTTTTGAGCTGTCGGAGGCATCTTTGTTCCGTCCAAGATCTTTCCGCGCTGTCTAGTAGTTGCTTATAAAAAGGGCGTGTCCTGACAAATTATGTAATGATGGCTTGGCCAATTCAGAATCTCAGTGAGACGGTCTACGAGTCTAGCTAGCAGATCCTATGTCTCTTTCGCTTTCGAACACCTATGGTAAGCTCGGAACGGCGACGACAAGCAGCAATGATAACACGGGGCCTGTTTATACCGTCCCTAAAACACTGGCAAGCAGCGCCATCCGAATCTAGGACCAATGAGTTTGACCGCGACGCATCCAAAGAACATGCGTCGGTACGCACAAATAGTCCGTATCGCATTTGACGGAAATAAACTGCACGGCGCGAGTCAAAGTCGACTTCGGGGTCGATTTCTAAACCAGAGTCAGCTTGGTTGCAGTCCGACCAGCACAAACGTGTTGCTTGCCATTGACTCTTGGAAGTGGGTGCATCACGATCATATCCTCTTTCGCCCGTGATAGCAGGGCATGATCAACTCGATACGAGTCCTTGACTTTTTGCCACTCTAGTTCATTTGCGAACCTCTCCTTCTGGATCCGGGTGACGTACAGGACATCGGTCTCGGGTAACACTTCTTCTAGAGAGTCGAGTTCTCGCACGCTGACACCAGCCTTGCGAGCTGCAGATACCACGTTCGCTGGCATCGACAACGGCTGAGGTGCAACGAAGTTGAGACGAACGGTGTAGTGGCATAGGAGGGTCACGAGACTGTGCACAGTGCGCCCGTTTTTCAGGTCTCCGAGTAAGGTGATCGTGCGTCCATTGACGGTCCCAAGCTCAGACCGGATCGTGTAGGTGTCCAATAGCGCCTATGCGGATAAACTGAGTCAACGCGCAAGGATTCGAAATGAGTTTACATGCCTGCGTCGGATGTTCACCGACCCCATCACCTGCATTCAACACAGGAACCGGGGAGAACTTTGCAGCCAGTTGCGCACTTCCAACATCAGGATGTCTGATCACGATGGCGTCCGCATAACAGCCAACAGTGCGAATCGTGTCCGCGAGAGTCTCTCCTTTCTGTACGGAAGACGTATCAACGTTGACATGAATGACTTCACCACCACACCGTTTCATCGCCGCATCGAACGAAGCGCTTGTGCGAGTTGAAGGTTCATAGAACAGGTTGCACAAAACTTTGCCCTTCAAGATGTCGAGGGCTCCGTTACGCTCTACTTGGAGTCGCATTTCATGGGCCAAGGAGAAGAGATCGTACATGTCTCGCTGGCTGAACTGTTTGACCGTCAGAATATGTCGGCGGTGGAAAGCAGGGTGGGGAGTATGCGACAGAGTTGAGATCATGGCACCCAGTGAGCCGGGAGCAGCGTGAACGGGCGGGTGAGCATCAACCGTCTTCACAGGAGCATGGCTTGGGACGAACTCTGGCTTAGCTACAGGGACTGTGACCCCACGAGGCTCGACGACGGGCCGAGAGATCGTGGCACCAGAGACATCTTTGCCGATCGCTATCGGAGATAAGGTTCCGTCTAGGAACAGGGTCTTTCCATGCATCACAACCCTATGCAGGGATCCGACGACGGTCCCCTTGTCAAGTGGAGACCATCGACCGTCGCGAGAAACGAATTGAGAGCGGCGTCCAACAACAACCTCCACATGCGTGTTGGCTTGCTCGGGAAGACCGAAAATACGAATCGGATTGTCATATAGTCGCATTCGGATATCTTGGAGTGTGATCCGTCCAGCGGTAACAGCTTGGAGCAAGAGAGGGATGGTCTCCTCAATCCCAGACCACGCAGAGCCCTTCTCTCCTTGTTCCACGGCTAAGTAATAAGGTAAGTTTCCTACGGAGAACGCATCGATCGCGTCGAGGTTCTTCCAGAACACAGCCTGGTCTTCAGAGAAGGGAAGAACCGTTGATTTGGGGTACTTATTACGAGTGAAAAACAAGGTATAGACAGAGACATCGCAAGTGACTTTGAGGTTTCTTGCCTTGCTAAGGGAGATTAAGAGTAGGTCCTCTTTGCTTCGAACGTCGGTGATATGGACACAACGGTTGTGAAGACTGGCGAGGAGAAGGACAGATGCGAGATTTGAGCCCCTTGCATCTGTGACGATCATCTTTTCGGCTGGCCATGATGCGAAATAAGCCGCTACAGCGGAGATCGCCGGAGGGCCCATGGGCTCGTGGAACGCTACGAAGAGAGTTTTGACATCAGGCTTCGATTCATCGTCTAGTGGTATCGCCTGGCCATTAGCCGTGGCAACGCTTAGCGCATAATTGCAGTACGCATTTCTTTCCGCGATATTTTGGACTTGTTGCAGGCTGTTGACACCCGTAATAGATCCATCCAGGCCATGAGGCAGAATGAGGGACGTAGTAAACCCTGCACAGAGAGCTGCTTGTGCTGCTTGACTGAAACTGTCGGGGCCAGACACGGCAGTGATTCTTGGGACAAATGCGGCGACATTGACAAGCCCGGGGAACACATGCGTGAGGTACGAACTCTTGGAGTCGACGTTCGACACGTCGAGTGGTAACTTGCGAACCAATGCTTCGGCCAGAAGTTTAGCATTTTTGATGTTAGTGATAAGGGGGATGGCGAAGTCAACAGCCATTCTTCGCGTGCGATAACCTTTGCTGGCGTAACTTGCTGGGCGACGGTAGTTATTCTTCGAAGGAAGGTTGATATACATGTCAATTAGATTGTTCGCCAGATGTTGGGTAAGCGAATATTCGGATTTCTGCTGGTCACTACTTCCCTCAGGAAGCGTCTCCAGATACTGCAAGCGATTGAGTAACCCTTCGAGGATAATCATTCAAATGGTACCTTGCACGGAACATTGTGTTCTGTCAGGAAATCAGCCGTTCCAGATGTAGCAAAAATATTGAATCCGGCGGTGTAGAGTTTTTGAACAGAGGGAAGAATTTCTAACTTCTCTCTGTAGCTACCGACAGAGAACAAGATGTTTTTCTTCGGTAGAACGATGCCCGTTGAGATAAGAGCTTTGAGATACGCTTCGTATTTGTCCCGCCCAAAGCAGGCAACCTCCCCGGTAGACGCCATCTCTACTCCGAGCACCGGGTCAGCACCAGACAGTCGACTGAAGCTAAATTGGGGCACTTTGACACCAACGTAGTCCGAGGGAAGACCAGGATCGGGGTAAGGTTCGATGGGGATACCAAGCATTACTTTCGTCGCCATCTCGATCGCGTCGATACCGGTGACTTTTGAGACGAAGGGAAACGACCGAGCGGCTCGCAAGTTGCACTCGATAACCTTGATCTCGTTGTTCTTCGCGATAAACTGAATGTTGAACGGTCCGGTGACGTTCAAGGCATTTCCGATCTTCGCGGTCGCTTCCTCAATCTGCCGAACAGTCGCAGGATCGAGATCCTGAGGCGGGTGAATCAATGTAGCGTCACCGGAGTGCACCCCCGCATTCTCGACATGCTCGGAGATGTAGTGCATAATCATTTGACCATCCTTGGCTACAGCATCCATCTCAATCTCCTTGGCCTGTTCAATGTACTTGCTGATAACGACGGGGTGATCGCGGGAAACGGCGGTTGCTTGGGTCAGATAACTTGACAAATCATCCCCCGTGGATACAACATTCATCGCCGCGCCAGAAAGAACGTAGGAGGGTCGTACAAGAACTGGGTAGCCAACGGATTCACAGAAGTTGAGTGCTTCGTCGAAACTCGTGAGTTCCTTCCAACGTGGTTGGTCGACGCCGATCTCGTCCAACATGCGAGAGAACTTGTACCGATTTTCTGCGGTATCGATCATCTCCGGTGACGTTCCGTAGATTTTCACGTTCTGACGGGACAACGGAAGGGCAATATTATTTGGCGTCTGTCCCCCCATTGACAAGATGACTCCTCTAGAGCGCTCGGTGTCATAGATATCCAGGATCGTCTCCAGACTGATGTTCTCAAAGTACAAACGATCCGCTTCATCGTAGTCAGTACTGACTGTCTCCGGGTTATAATTGACCATGATTGTGGGGAAGCCCTCCTCGCGAAGGGTTCGGATAGCCCTAACCGCGCACCAGTCAAACTCGACGGAGGACCCAATTCGATAAACACCAGAGCCGAGCACCATGACACCACGGTCATGGAAGGAGACATCGTGTTCTGCCGCATTGTAAGTGGTATAAAGGTAGTTCGTGACCGCCGGGAATTCAGCAGCAACCGTGTCTATCTGCTTGACGAAGGGGGAAATCGAAACCTCCTGACGGAGCCGACGGACAGCAAGTTCTGTGGATCCGATGCAATTGGCGATAAGTCGATCAGAAAAGCCCAATTGCTTCGCTTGCAACAGAACTTCGCTTGTGATGGAGGTGATAACGGAATCCCTGACCGATAAATTAGATTCGCATAGTGGTAGAATAGAGTTGAAATTACCTTAGACGTATTTCCATATAGTGAATGTTTTGGAGTTTCGACAAGAACCACTTGTCGATATTCGTCATTTGCCAAACTTTGTCGACACTGTAGCCACGGTGAAACGCAGAAGCAATGGCGAAGATGCGTTTATCGGTGGGATTCAAAAGTTCTTCGTCGACATCCGCAACGAATTCGTTCTGTAAGGAAATATTTGACAAGTAAATGGGTAGCACAAAGGCGGACCTACTTTGGCAAAGCCAAGGAACTGATCATCGATCGCGCGAATGGCTTTCTGAATTGTTTCCTCGAAGTTTCTTCCGATACTCATGACTTCTCCGACACTCTTCATGCTACTGCTCAGGAGATGACTGACGCGAGTGAACTTCTTGAGATCCCAGCGAGGAATCTTGACGACGACATAGTCCAAGCTGGGCTCGAAACAGGCACTCGTCACTTTCGTCACCGTATTCTTGATCTCGTTAAGAGGGACACCAAGACCTAGTTTCGCTGCAATGAAAGCTAATGGGTATCCGGTAGCTTTTGAGGCTAGTGCGGACGACCTCGAGAGACGGGCATTGACCTAGGGTGCACATGAGTAAAGACCCCTACTCCGATGTCCAGAGGCGAACCTCGATGATACAATACTCCTTCGAGAATGGGTTCAAAGCGTATTGTATATTACACTCCCCAACCACTCCTAGATGTCGGATGACATTGATTGCGGTGGAACGAAGCATGTTGTAATCAGCGTCGGAGAGCGTTTGCGACGGAGCAACAACGATAGAATCTCCAGTGTGTATGCCGAGAGGATCAAAGTTCTGCGACTCAGGTCGATCAACGGCGAGAGGCGCTCTAACAAGGTACATACCTCCATGTTACAGACTGTGATACAGTTGTCCCGGCAATCACGCACGACCTCGTACTCGATCTCTTTCCAACCTTTCATACTTTTCTCGACCAGGACTTGAGGGCTGGTTGCGAACGCCTTGCTACACAATGCACGTAACTGAGCCTCGTTTTGAGCGAAACCAGATCCCAAGCCACCGAGCGCGTAAGCAGCCCGCACGATAACTGGAAACCCGATCTCGCGGGCTGCAGCGATTGCTTCATCGATTGTTGTAGCTGTATTAGATTCAGCACAACGTTCTCCGATGCTTTCCATTGCCTGTGCAAATAACTGGCGATCCTCCGTGGTAATGATTGTCTCGATTGGCGTCCCGAGCACTTGGACGCCCAGAGACGTAAACTCGTCTTTGAGCTTGATGCCAACATTCAAGGCCGTCTGGCCACCAAAGGTGACGTATATTCCGTCAGGCTTCTCGTACTTGATGATCTTCCGCACAAAGTCAGGAGTTACGGGGAGGAAGTAAACCTTGTCAGCTAAGCCTCTTGACGTTGCGATTGTCGCTATGTTGGGATTAAGGAGGATTGTATATATACCCTCCTCTTTGAGGGCCTTGATCGCTTGCGATCCAGAATAGTCGAATTCCCCTGCTTGTCCAATTGACAGACCACCGGAACCTAGTATGAGGACTTTCTGGACCTTGGCACGCGGATTTTTCTTTTCATTTTCTTCCTTCTGACCACCGGGAAGGGATATAGGGACGAGCGAATTGGAAGAAATACGGTCTTCTATATTCCGAATGAAGACGTCGAAGAGAAATTCGGTGTCACGGGGACCGGGTGTGGACTCTGGATGGAACTGTACGGAGAAGAAGGGTTTACTTTCGCAGTAGATACCTTCATTACTGTTGTCGTTGGCATTCTTGAACAGCTCTTTCCAACCATTCGGAAGTGTATCCGTGTCAACCTGGTAGCCATGATTCTGGCTTGTGATATAACACCTGCCGGATAGCGCATCCGTGCATGGGATGTTGTGACCTCGATTACCGTACTTCATTTTCAACGTCTTTGCACCAGCAGCAAGGGCAAGTAGCTGGTGCCCGAGACAGATACCAAAAATAGGCGTATCTCCTTTTTGTATTGCGCGCGAAAGCGATGAAATCGTCGCGGTGAGCATTGACGGGTCACCGGGTCCATTAGAGACAAAAAGACCATCGTAAGGTTCGGGGTCTCCGATAAAATCATAGTCCCAAGGAACAACTTTCACCTCCACCCCCCTGTTTGTGAAGCACCTAATTTGATTATACTTCATTCCAACATCCACGGCGAGGATGCGAAGGACACGTCCAGAAGGGTGTAAGCGCGATTTCGTAGCCGGCATGAAGACTCGCGGGGATTTCAATGATACAACGGCGACAAGATTATCCTTGTTGGGGTCGTGGAAAGGGATGTCAAGGTATTCCTCCCTCCAAGACAAAAACGCACACGGGGACGGTGTTCGCGAGCCTGGTTGAGATTCTGGAGCAAGAGAACGCAGGCGACCGCGGGGGACCCCTGGTCTACGCGCCAAGATCCTTGCGAGCATCGAACCATTCTCGCGAATCCTTTTGGTGAGTGCACGTGTGTCAACACCATAGATAGCGGGCACCCCGTTCTCCTTTAACCAAGTACCCAAAGAGGAATTTGCCAGAAAATGGCTGTAGTCCTCCGAGTACGAGCCTACGACCAGCGCAGCGATGTGGATGCGCGATGACTCGAACTCCGACGGCAATTCGTCAAGGGAGGAATGTCGTTCCGGGACACCATAGTTGCCGATGAGCGGGTAAGTGAGGATCAAGATCTGACCCTCATATGACGGATCCGTGAGTGACTCAGTGTACCCAACCATACCTAAGTAAATGTCCGATTGATACTCGCGCAGACAGGATGAGGTGAGAATGCCTAACCGGTCTGAAAGACACATTCACCAGCTACACTTTTTTCTTCTGTCCCGAAGCTAATGCCTCGGTAGGCGGTACCATCAGATAACTCCAGGACGGCATCAAAGAGTGCGTGCCGGGCTTGGATGGGAGCAAAACAGATTGGTTGTACGGGATTGCCGTTTGCCTTGCTCACAGAGCGGGATATAGGCGGTCGATGAAGATTAGCCATGATGCCAAGGGGATTTTGATTCAAAGGTTCTTGTCTTCTTTTCCCCTCACCAAGGACATGCGGTGGTGAAGAGGAAGAAGAGGAGAAAAAAATATCACAATCACATTAGAATCTAAATATATTGTTGACACCTGTTTACTATATACACGCCTAAAGTAGCTTGATGCCTAGCGGACGTTGAAAACGGTGTGTGTCTGCTTAATATCAGTTTTTGGCACAAGCGGCGATTTCCGTCAAACACTCGTACGACCTACGAGGAAACGTGGAGGA
>JBBPLQ010000499.1:0-20548 GCA_038089855.1 Royoungia palumana
GGACTCTGCGCGGCATGGTGATGGTAGTATATATTGTGTTGTCATAATCGTATCAACATGGCCAGAACGCGCCCGTTTATCATCCGTTACAGCCTTGCAAGGGATTGTGTCGCAAACTTCTCGCATAACGAAGATGTGAATCATGTCATCATATGACTGTGATTTTTCCGTCACGTCACGCGTGGCATGACAAATCAGGGAATACCCGATTTCTGCAACTTTTGTGATGGCTGAAAAGTGCCACATCAAGCCTTTTGTGTAC
Organism: Royoungia palumana; assembly: GCA_038089855.1. NCBI lineage: Eukaryota > Fungi > Basidiomycota > Agaricomycetes > Boletales > Boletaceae > Royoungia > Royoungia palumana. Next base: position 263 of record JBBPLQ010000499.1, read on the forward strand.
TGAATGATCCTGGAAAAATCTAGGTCATGTAAGTAACAGATTTACGAGGCACTAGTACACATTGAACGACTATCTCCAAGTCTGATTGCCATCATTGCCCGACGAGCCACGAGGGCGCACACCAGTGAGGAACCGTGGCAATGCAATTCACTACGAAGGATTCAGTGGCGTGAAAATGAGTGTCTTGGTCACTGAAAGAGACAATGCGTGAACGAGGGAGCAGACAAGGGGAGAAAAGTTCGCCAAGGCTTGGAGACTGAAGCCGTCATCGATCATTGAGAAAAGATGGGATGAAAGATAAAAACGAGCTTGGATTGCTATCTAACGAGCAAGGATACACGCATCAACGGCAGCGAGAACGTGACCGGGAATCAAGACGACAGAAAGGGCAATTGAGGGCGGAAGGGGGAAAGATTCACAGTCGATAGTGAGAATTGCATAGGAATAGGGGAATGGTGGAAGTGAAAAAGACTCGGAACGACGACGGAGAACTGCTCACCGACACAGAGGCTTCGATGTTTGTTATATATATATATATATATATAAGCATGAGGTGGAAGACGGAAACGAACCTTCACAGCTGCCAAAGTTAGCCTTGAACCGGCCAGGTATCGGGGTAAAAGACGGCATTCTTGTACTTGTTCTTGATTTGCGCCAGAAGCCACCATCCAGGGGTGCAATATGTGACGTGATTGCTGGTCAAACCGCCTTTGTTGTGACCAGAGTGGAGTTGGCCGACGATGCGAGCTTTGCCGTCTTTCATATGCCAGACAAGAGAACCCGAGTCACCTTTGGCAGAGAAGACTTCGACAGCCTTAGGACCGGAGTTGTAGATGGCAAGATCCCTGGACTCGACGCCATCGGCGTTGAGAGTAAGCGATTCCAGACCGGCGTAGCGTCCGACAGTGAGGTCTGTGGTGTTTCCGTCCTTACCAACCATGAGACATCGTTCGCCTTCGAAGTCGAACTCCGCAGGGGAAACGAGTTCCTCCTGCGTAGCGCAACCATAGATTTGGAGTTTTCTTTGTGTAGGATACTTGAACGTGGTCATACCCCTCCCAGCTGGATACAACATATCAGTTAATTGTGCGGGAGAGTATTTAGACCCTGTTTTCGTCAGATGAGGCAAATGTGAGAAGGATAAATCAGAACCCACCAAGATCAACCACGTTTCCTTCAAAGGCATCCTTGACCTTCGCCTCCGCAGCCAAGAACGCAGCCCAGTCTGCGGTATATTGTGTGCCTTCGTCAACCTTGATGGCTGGGGCGTACTCAACATGGCCGATGTTGCGTTCAAGCTTGATATTGGACCAATATTTGGTCACTTCGCTGTGGAGGTGCTCGAGATCGACAATGGCTTTCTTCTCTTCTTCCAGCTTGTGTTGAATCCGCTCCATCTCTTTCACACTCTCCGGGTCCTGGGCTCCACTCGCTCGCACTCCGTCGATAGCTTGTGTGTAAAGATCAGCGTATAAGGCGTGATCAGCAATGGCCTTGGTGATCTCGGCGAGGCCACGCTCGAATCGGCGCATACCACAGACATGAACATGATCCTTGGCCGCGCCGCCATTGTGCGAGTAATCGACGGTGGTGTTCTTGCATAGGACGTGGCAATTACTGACCCCATAAACTTTGTCGCTGGGGTTGCCGTCGTCGGCTTTATTCTCGACAAACCACAGGGTAAGAGTGCCCTCGGAATCATCCTTCTCCGTACCTTCAGTGGTAAGGGGTACAGCGAGCAGAGCGGTAAGGAATCGTCGGACGTAGTGAGTGGCATCGGTGCTTTTGGCATGTCGTAGGAGTGGGGGACCCGCTAGCCTCTGCGCGACCGCCTCTCTCCATTCTACTACAACACCCTCGACTCCGTGCTTTCGCAGAAGAGTAAGGATCTCTTGAGAGACATCGTAGGCGATCTCGGGGGGGGTAGAGCCAGGTAGGACGCCGATCCAGATAACGACCGGGCCGAGACTCCCCTTCTCCTCCTCTCCCGGTGGACCGTGTGTGAAGAAGCGGGCTGGGTCAATGGAGGACCACTGAATTTTGGACGCCTTGATGATGTCAGAAATCTGGGGAAGAACAGTACCCCAGACCTTGTTCAGGGGGGTATCGAAGACTCCACGGACTGACTTGATGGGGATGTGGGGAAATCTGCCAACGGGCTTGGGGAATGGCGTGGTGAGGGAATCGGACCGGTACACGAGTTCCGGGTGGTCGCCATCACCAGTAATGCCATTGTAATAGGAGGCCCTCTCATAAGGGTCGGGACCATACTCGGGAATGACAGCTCCCTCGCTGGTAGTAGTGATGGTGGAGGAATTGGACGTCATGGATGGATCAGGCTAGATGTTGTGGATCAGAATCTCTGAGTTCTGTGGTCCCCTACAGTACACGCTACTTTTATACACTTTCTACTGAATGGGTGGATCTGTCGCCCCTCTGATTACTAAGGCCGAGTGTTATTTGTTCTTGTTTGTCACTTATGGACAAGGCCCTAAAGGTTTGTATGTATGTACCGCTTTCGCACGTGATCACACTAGGATCCGTTATATAAATGGAATCAGAAGTGCGTACCCAAAAAAAATCCGGAAGAAAAGCCTGACAAACGCGGTGATTACTGGAAGATATTTAGTGAGTTGAACTCGAAATATGCGTTCGAGAACGCCGAGGGGTTGTTTTTCACATATCTGCCGGAACGATCGAGTTTCAATTCCAAACGGAGTGCTCGGCGACCTCGCCGTCCTTTGAACTTTCTAACACAGCTCGAAGGACATCTAGACGAGGAACAAACATTGCCAGCCCAATCTCCACCGCGAACCCAGACTCAGTACACCTAGTATGGACGCACAAAAGCTCAGGCTGAAAATAATGTCCATCGATCCAGAATGAGATAGAAGATTCGTTGTCTGCTCGGGAAGCATGCCGTGGGTGTAACTTGAATCAAATACGAGTCAATTGTATCACGAATCGTTATTCAGCATTCGGAACCGAATGAAGGACGGACGCTCCCAGAAGTAGAACGCTAACTATTGTATATCACTTCATTTGACCGCGTACCTGATTGGATTAGCGTCATCGACAATCGTATAAAACTCGCCAACCACCACCGATATCATCGAAATTTGGTCTCAAGCTATTGCTATCGGCAAGCTGGACGTGACATCCGGCAATATTAGCGGAGTAGACATCATAGTTGATGCTCGTGCACTCTCTAAAATAAGTAGGTCAAGATACGAGATCGCGCGCAGTCTGTATGTGCCAAATAGCGTACCCAGCCATTGATCGAGACGATGGCACACACAATCTGGGGAATAACGTTCACTGAACATCCGAACCTCGATTAACGCGTCGAAACATCTATGAGGGAATATCAAACTATCTCGGGTAACCGCATAGCGTACGGAGTCCCACACCCCCTGAGGATTCATGGCGTGCATAAGGGCATTTCCCATCAGACCAAGTGTTTCACGCCTGCCTTAGCGTATTATGTAGGATTAGACTAGCTTGGTTGCCACGGTACATAATAATACCGCTTGTCCAGAAAAAAAGGAAACCGACTCACGCTGAGACTCGATCAGATGTGATCCATCAGGCACGCAGAGTTTTTGAGCCCAGGACGGCCAGATTTTTCCGACCCCACTCCCGACGTGGTCTTTGGACAACATGCGAGCCTGGACCTTCGGTACGGCCTTGCTCGCGGTCTTCACCACTTTGGAAGCCACAGCAGCTGGTGCGACAACTCACGGCATATATGCGCTTGTACAGAGACGCATCCCGGCGCACAGCCAGTCTTTCAACTTTACATTGACCCAGCCAAAGGACTCAAACGACACGGACGTTCTCGATACCTTTACGCTGAGTGATGTGGCGTACGGTGGTGGGCAGGGACACACAAGCTCTCAGCCCCAAATCGACATTCAGTGTTCGTCGGTCAGTGCTTGTGCACGAGGATTGTATACGTAGGTTCATTTCATAGTGCCTCAACTCCAAAACCGATCTCTACCTTTCTTGTGGCATAACAGGTACCTCACGGAGTATGGCGGTGTCGACATCTGGTGGACCGGTTCAAGGCTAGACGACCTCCCCGACGTGCTCCCATCCATCGGCACGCCCGTGACGCGCACGTCCCTCGTCAAATACCGCTACTTTTTCAACACGGTCACGTTCAGCTACACCACCGCGTTCTACACGTTCGACGACTGGGCGCTCCTTCTCGACTGGATGGCCCTTCGTGGGATCAACCTCCCCCTCGCGTGGGTCGGGTACGAATATGTCCTCATCCAAGTCTTCCGCGAAGCAGGGTTGACCGACGCGGATATCTCGTCCTTTCTGTCTGGCCCGTCGTTCCAGGCGTGGAACCGATTCGGGAACATTCAGGGGAGCTGGGGTGGCGCGCTACCAACGCAGTGGGTCAACGATCAGTTCGAACTCCAAAAGCAGCTCGTCCCGCGCATGGTCGAGCTCGGGATGATCCCTGTGATGCCATCGTTTACTGGCTTCGTCCCAGCTGCCCTCTCTGCGTTATATCCCAACGCGTCAATCATCGCTGGGGGGCAATGGAGCGGGTTCCCAAGCGCTTATACCAATGTCTCGTTTCTGGAACCGTTTGACCCACTTTTTTTAACCCTTCAGAAATCGTTCATCGACAAGCAGACGGCCACGTACGGCAACGTGTCGCACATTTACACGCTCGATCAATACAACGAGAATAACCCTTACAGCGGTGACATGTCGTACTTGGAGAGCATCGCGTCCAACACGTTTGCCAGCCTACGCGCTGCTGATCCGGACGCCGTTTGGATGATGCAGGGATGGATGTTCTTTAGTTCCGAGTCTTTTTGGACGATGGATCGCGTTCGAGCGTATCTTGGCGGCGTACCGGGAAACGACAGCATGATCATTCTAGACCTATACAGCGAAGCGCAGCCTCAGTGGCAGAGACTGGATGCCTACTATGGAAAGCAATGGATCTGGTGCGAACTGCACGATTATGGAGGGAATATGGGCATCGAAGGCAATTTCGTCAATGTTACAGCGGCGCCAATGGATGCACTCGCCGGGACTGGGGTGGGATCGATGATTGGTATGGGTTTGACGCCAGAGGGGTTGGATCTCGGAAACGAGATTGTGTATGACGTGCTTCTCGACCAGGCGTGGTCCCCGATTCCCATCGATCGAACATCTTATATTTCTGCATGGGTCACGAGACGGTACAATGTCGACAATCTTCCGCAGGCAGCTGTGGATGCCTGGCAACTCCTCGGCGCGACCGTGTATAATAATCAAAACCCGTCCACCCAAGCGACCGTAAAGAGCATACTCGAGCTCGCCCCAGCGTTATCCGGGCTGGTCAACAGGACTGGACACCATCCTACCATGGTCTATTACGAGACGAACACGACCATCGTTCCGGCGCTTCAGATGCTGATCAATGCCAGCCAGACCTCCGACTCACTCCCAGTCGTCCCCGAGTTTCAATTTGACCTCGTAAACGTGGCCCGCCAGCTTCTCGCCAACAGGTTCATCCCGCTCTATGAATCCCTCGTCGGGGTGTTCAACGCATCCGACACGGACGCCACGGCGGTCGAGGTCGCTGGGACATCCCTCCTGACGCTCCTCGTCGACCTAGACGCGCTCCTGTGCACGAACGCATATGTCCGCTTGTCAGACTGGCTCGACGCTGCACGGGGGTGGTCCCACGGCAACGTGACGTACGCCGCCTACCTCGAGTACACGGCACGGAACCAGATCACGCTGTGGGGGCCGACAGGGGAGATCAACGACTACGCGTCAAAGCAGTGGGCAGGGTTGGTGAGGCAGTATTATGGGGCGAGGTGGGGGGCGTTTGTGGGATATTTGGTTGGGTGTAAGCGGGATGGGTGCGTATACGATGCGGGCGAGGTGAACGCGTTGATGATCGCGATCGGGGAACAGTGGGATAGTTGGACCGGGGAGGGAACTGTCACTTGTGCCGGCGCCGGTGGTGACGTGCTGGAGGTGGCGCAGAAGTTGGTCTCCAAGTATGCTCGATGAGTAGTCGGTCACTCAGCTAAGGACAGAATAGTACCAGTTAGGAGGTGGGTTGCAACACTAGACACCTGTTCCGTCCTGGTTTGATCTTCTTTCAGAGATGGAGCTTCGTACTCGACTAGATCCCAGTTTCTTCGAGTTATTGGAACTTGAAAGGCGGTAGTACATCAAATCTTCCTCGTGCGATCGACGAAGAAAATGAAGCACGGAAAGGGTGGGATGTGACATCCGTGTAATGAAAGGCTATCCTTGTAAATATACGTCTTTCTCTGCATACCAGAGGACTGAATAGTGCCACTGATGGGACTGATGAGGACGAGCTCCGTGTACAGGTTTACCAGGGAAACCGCTCCCCACACAAACGGAACAAACTCGTTGCAAGTCTTGTTTCTATCTTCGGGGGTATAATGACGAAATCGAATGACAATGTATGAAAAATCTTCCACCGACGCAAGTTTTCTCGACAGTGTTTGAAGAACCCCTTTACGAGGGACCGCGTTGAAGCCGACTCACATAGCCCCTTCCGCGACCCAATCCCGCCAAGCAGCCTGCATCGCGATCACAAATCCCTGTCCTTCTGCACTCTCCTTTCCCTGCTTTCCGAATGTATAGGGATCAACGACAGGAGTCAACCAGCCAGCAGCATTGAAATGGAGCCATTCAGCATTGTTGCTCCGCCCTGACAAACGCTGCCTCGAGAACTCCGCTTGAGGGATATGTGTGTGTACACCTCGTATGAGGGACAGACGGTAGACAGTGCTTGCCAAAAGCGCCGTGGAAGACGCATCCAAGAATGTCGGCTCATCATCTGCATAATTGTGAAATAGCCCGCTGTTACGATCCTTGACATTCCGGCAGTCGGCATTGAATCCTGACGGGAATGCGCAGGCGACGTACCAGATGGGCATACATCCCATTGTGGATCTCTTGGATCCAACTGGAAAGATCTGCTTGTTGTTGTTCGAACGCATTTGCGTATCGGGATTTTTGTATTGTTCCGAGGACTCGTATCATCCCCGCAGCCGCCCATGCATTCCCTACAAGCTGTCAGCATATAATATCCCAAAGAGAGGGCCCAGAAGAAACATTACCAGTGGACCAGTGTCCGTCGTCTGTCCCATGCGAACCGAGCTGTATGTGCTTCCACAGATTATGGGCACTCGTATCCATTAGGTATTTGCGATATAGGCTGATTTGATTGTATGCTTCTTGCACGAGCGAAACATTCTGTGTGAGGACGCCATAGTAAGCCAGGAAAGGTGGCACCATGTACACTGAATCACTCCTGCAACAGAATGATGTCGAAATCCCAACGTCGAGATGCAACGGCACGTCGCTCACCACAATTGCACTTGATCCATGCGATGTGAGATGGCGCCATCGTGCGTCTTGGGAGCTTCCTGTAAGAGGAACGCGAGCTGATCTCGCGCTGCGCCTGCATAATCAAGCCCGTCCAAGGCGCCTTGACCGGTCCAGTTTGCAAGAAGCACGGCGACGCCAATGCTAGCAGGATCTGCCGCACTCGCATCTCGCACGAGCGGTTGTGGACCGTCAACGTTCCCGTCTGAAACGGGACGGCTTTGGACGACCGTACGCGCGATGGAAAATACATCGCTCAGTGCGCCGGCCAGGTCGGAGGATACATGTGAGGGTGGCGGCACCGGAGAAGATGAGAAAACGGAGTAGCTCGGAGCATCGTACTCCAAGAGAACTTCTGCACGCGTGCCGTGCTCCCAGCTTCGACGACAACCTTCATATGAAATACTGTGCTGTGCTAATCCGGAGAGTTGACTCACCTATGCTTGGCACTCTCTGCGAATCGCTGGCTGATGACACGAATTTGTGTGTCAGTGAGATTTTGCGCAGTCGCGGTGGTCAATAACGTCATCCAAAGGGAGACTGCGATCCAGAGGCTGAGGAGCCTTGATGTACCCGCGCGGAGGCACATCTTGGGTGTGGTGGAAGACATGAGTCCGCGGTACGTGCTCAATTTAACCAATCCTCAATGGTTTCACCTGCCAACGGAGACGTCAGTCGGAATCTAACTTGAAGGTTGACGTGGACCTACCAAAGTCGGAATCTTAGCGAGACATGCGCCAATAACCATGTGAACCACTGGAAGACCTAGTCGATTAGAATCTTAGGATACCATTCTTTCACGGATGATTTTGCTAGCGATGGGTGCACCAGCTTGGCGTCGTCAGTAGCACCATGTGGTTGAAGTTATGTGACCTCCGAGTCTGTTGTCCCACTTCAATATTCAATGTTGAAGCAATGATTCTACCACTCACTCTGTTCCTAGTAACCATGTCGGAAGCGAATCATCAAGACCAACCAACTTAAGCCTCATCCTGTCACCCCGTGTACAACCTGGATCCCCAATTCTGTCAATGCTCTGCGGCCGACGGCCTTGCCAGTGCGCCACCCAATGGCCCTCTACTGAGGTGTCTCGGACTACTGCAGATGGTATCGACGATCGCGGCACACGTGACCTCATAGACAGACTGGCTTGTGTCTGCCAAGCGCCCACCGTCGTCGCACCAAATCGAGAAATCTCTTTGTCTATTTTGACATTTAAACGCGACGCTTCAATCGAACATGTCTCTTCTCGTCCCCTCGCAGAACTCATGCCACAGAAGAGAAAGCGGCCAGTGGTCGACATCTGGGACGTTCGACACCCTTTTTCAGCCCACAGCCGTTGCATCCCCGTCGTTCCGCTCGACAGGGTTCCTATCCAACCCGACATGAGTGGCTGGCGCACGTCCGAAGAGGATCTCTTCGACAACAGTGATTCCGATTCAGACTGTGACCCCCAAGTAGATGACAGTGGCGACGATGGCCATAGCAACAGTGACAGCGATGACGGCTCGGACTTGGACGATGAAGAGGATTTAATCGAGGACGAGGACGAGGACAAACCGCTTACGACTTGTCTCGCCCGAACCATCAGCGCTAGGAGTCACTATCGGGAAGAGGCGGGAGAGGACAGCGACGGCGAGGAAAGACTCCTCGCCATTCGATTGCCATACTTCCTCCCGGTCCGCGAAGATGACAAAGAAGACGAAGGGGGGGATGATACTGAGGATGATGATCAAGACACACGTCTTACTGTCACACTTCCCTACATCCTCCATCGTGAGGTCACTGGGCAAGGCGAGACCAATGACAAGGATGAGAGAAGCGGCGAGCGACAGAAGGGTGGTACTCCGAGCCCGGGATGAAAACGTCGCGACGCGACGCCCAGGCTGGCCAAGTTCGACCACGTTCTTTTAGCAGCGCGAGCGCAATTCAGGTAGTGGCCTGCCTGACCAGTACAGCCAAAAGGAGGTACCTTTACAGTCGTTACATTTTCGAACACCAAACATAAATGGATGAAATCTGAGACGTAAGAGAGCACGCCGGATCTGCTTACTTCAGCTGCTTGTGATGCGAGGATCGTAGCACTTCTTCCAAATGTGACTTTGACGTTTCCCGAGCTTGTTGTGTGTGAGAGAGCGCGAGGATTTGGATCTGATAGGCGAGAGGAGTGGTAAGGAGCGAACTAGACGAGATGTGTGATGTATGGGCAGGTAGTATTACTTCCGTGTTAGTTAGTAAGTGTGGGCACTGAAAACACACCGATCATAGGACATCCAGCACACCCACACCTTCTATTACCTCGCGCAATATCTCTGGCGACATCTCTCGAATCTGGACCCTGATCACAGCCTCCACCTCCACCCGCTTATACTCCCCTGCATTGGGACATGTAGAGGCCAACAACAGCGCCTCGAAGGGTTGTCCCAGTCGAGCGATCATCCGAAATGCTTGTACCTGCTTGTCTCTTTGAAACGCGGACGAAGGTGGGCGGAGAGACGAGTATACAGGAGATGATGCATGCCGCCTAACAAATGGCAGCCCGAGACGAGTAGCAATTCGAGTAGCTCGGGATTGATGGGGTATCGGGGGGTTGCTGGAAGGGCCAGGGAATGATGATCTCACAGAGAACGACTCAGTTACCCAAGAGGACAGTAGTTCATCCATGCTACCCCCTTGTATGGTTTCCGTGACACCTCCGCCATGCTGTCGTCCCAGCAAAACGTCAATCCAAGGGTGAACGAGAACGAGAGAATGAGATCGTGACAGAGTCTCTCTCGTCCTAATCTCCACCGCTCCGAGGGCAGGGGTCTTCGCGCGATAAACGCTCATCTTCCTGTTGCTGCATGATACATACCCAAGTTTAAAGGTGATGCATGGCAGTTTCAGCCGTTTCCCTGCAAAAAATGGCGTATGGAGCTCATTGAGCCGATCAAACAACTTCGGCACCAGATCTAACCCCAGCGGAGAGGCACGAAGTCTGGCGATCGTTGTTTCCGTATCACTGCACTTGACGGCGAAGGGGACGTGCGTTGTCTGCGATTGGCTGAACACAGCGATCTTGGCAGGAAGACAACTATTGAAACCTCCAGATTTTCCAGTCCATGCAAGGATGCTTGTGTCTCCTGAGCTTGAAAGGAGTTGTGCTAAGAGCCGCCCGAGCGCCTGGTTTCCTTCTCCGTATTGCATAGGCAAGGAGACAGAAAAAAGTCCAAGCAACGAGTAGGCTTCATCCTCTACCTCGAACGTCTCGCGTACAGAGGCTAGACGGAGCTTCTCACGTATGTGACGCAACCCTGGACGAAGGGAGGTCAACGTTTGCGCAGAGATGCCCATAGCTTCCTCCATCTCTGAGATGATCTCTTGCGAATCTTTATGATTCGGAATATCGGGGTTCAGATATGGTGTCCAGTCCTCGCAGTAGAATTGGACCACCGTAGAGGCATGGTATTCCTGCAAGGTCCACGCACGAGTGTTCCAAATACTGCTAACCAGGTCACCGGGCCGTGATGGAGAGCGGACGCCAAGGAGAAAAACGATTGTCAAGGAGGACGCTTCGTACCACTTGAACATGGAAATGAGAGCTTCTTGATGCGCGGAAGGATTCGCCTTGTCGATGCAGCACGTGTCGCTCCAGGCCCAATGGAACCCAGCATCCTTGGCCAAGTTGCAGAATGTTTTCAACTTGTTGTGGGTAGGAAAGTCATCAAGATCATACACGGAGATGGGGAGGATTTTTTGGAAGGAAGGTTCGTTTTCTTCCCACTTGTGCGAAAATGCGGCAAAACGGTGGTATTCCTCAACTTCTTGTTCGATCCGGCCGTAGTCAATGCGTGCCGTCATGGTCGAGATGAGCTCAGTGAAGATGGGCAAGGATTCGAATGCAGCAATCTGTTCCTCCCGGCTGTAGAGATAGCCCGAATCGGTGTTTATGAGGACTCGCGGCAAATCGCGAATGGCCGCGTGAACAGCTTTACGAATCGCCACCCCGACCTCTTCTGGACCAACGTACTGACGAGACTTATCTGTAAGAAATATGAATTGATAGACATTTGCAGGTATCTCCAGTCTCACCACGTATCTCTGGGTCAGACGATTGAGACATCTTCAAGCGCATCGTTTTGTGTGCCTCTAATGCATCAGCATAACGTCCTGCTCCACATAATGCGGCATATTGCTTCTCGTAGCCAAATGGTGATGCGGAATCAAGTATGATGACCTGAAAGGCTTTGTCAGTAGATGGATATGACGTGCTTTCTTCAAAAGGACATACCTCGTTTGCGTCCTTCAATGCCTCATTCCACATCTGCCCCGCGGCGTGTGCATCGCTTCGCTTCTCAAATAGGGTGACGAGAACAGGAGGCTCAAGCGACAGCGCCATCGAATACAAAGAGATGGCTTCGAGATATTGCTCAGTCTTCATGGCAGCATCCCCAAGGTCCTCAAGTTTCCCGCAACAACGAGATTTGAAGTCTAATGCAGGATATTCACGCCCATGTCCGTTCGCATACGTGAAAACTCACTGAGCATCCACTCCGCCTGCAGTCTGTCAGCCCAGTATGTTGTTTCACACGACATCTGGCGGAAGCAGTCGACTGCGTCCCTTGTTTGGTTCATCATATCGAGACGCTCACAGAGAGCCTGATAAATCATATGTCTTGGAACCATAAACTCCAAAAAAAAAAAAACAAAGTTTAGGTTACGAGGGAGCCGGGAGCAGAAGGATGTACTCACGTTGAGTGAGGACATCAGTGCATCTCTCCAGGAGCAATTCGTCAATAGGGCCATTGCCCACTGTTTCAACAACAATACGAAGGTTTCTGGCATGAACGGGGCATGACGCGACTGCCTCCACATGCGTTGTGCCGCCTTTGGCACAACTGGAGCACAGAGGCATTGATGAGTGAAATCTAAGACCAAGGTTAGACGACAGTCACCAAATTCGCCAAGGGGCACGAACGCACTGGAAACCCACTCAGAAATTTGTCTGCTTGTGCAGACTTGTCCGTCAAATACTTTCAGTGTTTCGAAAAAAAAGTTGCATGCATCAGTTATGTGACCCGCCGCATGTAGAGCTTCACAAAGATGTTGCTGGATTCTGATGCGGAGATCACAAAATTTCCACCCGGTTATCTGCCAAGTACGGCGAGAGGTTTCAGTACGTTACGATAGCGTCTACTTGAAGCTTACCAAGGATACCATCGAGAGCGGCTGGCTCATGTGGCGGCGGAAACTAACGCGAGCACGCTTGAACGACTGAATCGCATCCTCGTATCTCCCACTCTTCACATGTGACTGTCCAAGAAGAAAATACATATGTGCCTGTTGAAAACATGGATATGAGAGGTGACATTCAACCGTGGTAGTAAATGTGCACATCCCCGAATCATGTAGCAGATCGTATTGAAGGGCACCTCAGAGATGAGGTTATCGATGAGTGATATTCCCCGCATGTGATCCCCAGCCATAAACATTATTATAGCCTAAGCGACATGAGTCACAGAAAGGTTGAGTAACGAACACGTACTTTCATGAGAAGGATAAACGTAACATGCAATGAGTGGAAGTGCTCAAATGCAATGTCACAGATTTCATATGCCTTGTATTTTTCTCCGTTTCCGACGAGTGCCACACTCTTTGCTATGTAGCCAATGAGGGAACGCTGTATTCCAACGGACTTTTTGAAGAATCAGTATAAACACGTTTAGGAATTGGGGAGACAAAACCTGTCTAGCATCCTCGATCGCAGCGCCCCATTGCCCCATGCGTGCTCGTATAAGTGCCCGGCTAGCCAACATATGACTACTCCGATGAGGGTCCGTGAGAATTCCTGTTGTCAACAGCACTTCGGCCTGTGCCAGTTGATCATCCTTCCACAAGCTGAGCGCACCATCATCGATCTGGATATGCGGCACTTGAAGAGTGGGATGCAGACAAGTCAAGGGAATTGAATCCTACAAATTTACCGTAAGATGAGTAGCCAATGTTTCAATACCATGGAATATGTCACTCACAGAAACGCTTTCAATGACCACTTTTTTGCTCAGTGCTCCACTGCTCGCGACGAAGCGACCATCCGGTGAGAGGGAAATCGAATGTACATCCTGATCACGTTCGATGACACCAAGTTGAGCATATGTCAAGGTACTCCAGAACATAATGGTTCGATTTGTGGAGTACACAATAAATTGTCCGTGCTGCGGGAGAGCAATGCACGAGTGGTAACTGCTGTCGGGCACTCTCCATTCCGAAACCAATGACCCTGTAGTCGCGTGCAGCTCCTTAATTTTATCATGGGTCACGACAAAGAGGTGGTCGTCCGACCAGGCTAAGCCGGTATTGTGGACCGGTGTTACGCCCACGGGTATCTCGACAAGCTTCCGGCCATCACGACCATCGAATACCAAAGTGGAATCAGAAGTGGCTCCGGCGATTAGATCGCCTCTGCGTGAGTATTTCACAGCTCTCACATAGCAACCAGCATGTCCGAGCGTCAAAGTGAGCGCTCGTCGTCCGGTTGTGACATCCCAGACAATTGCTTTGTCATCGTTGGTCGCAGCGGCGATTAGCCGAGTCGCGTCCGGTGAAAAGTCGACACCGCGCACGATCTTGTTACCTTCCCTACACGAGAAGGTTCGTTCATGTGTTTGAGCGTCCCAGATGGACACATTTCCTTTAGATGTCCCTGCAGCGATCCATCTGCCATTCTTTGAGACAGCTAGACACTCCACCGACTTGGGTGGGTCTGGGGACATTGTTGCCATTTGCTGGCCACTTTCCAGCTGCCACAGTCGAACTCCCCGACCGCCGCTGATGACCGCCTTGCCGTTCGCTGTGAATGTCACCGCATGTATTTTGGAACCCACGTCGATTTCGAGCATTGGTCAATCTTTTCCAAGAGTTCAGCATAAATCAATTCTGTCATGGTCCTGTGTATACGTACCAGCTGTTACTGACAATCTCGCTTACCAGCTTCAAGGGCCCGGGGTCAGCAATGGAGGGAGGTGCTGAAAAAGTTGTCGCCCAAACGGTTTGACGTTCCCGCCTATTATAGCGCAGATTACTGTGAGATATCACCCAGGGTCCCATCTGTGACTTCGGTCCCCGGCATTCCTCCACGCCCCGCATAATGCACCGCATCGTGAAAATCTAGATGCGTATCTCAGCACCACTTATGGTATGTCAGTTCATGACCCTGTATTGCTGGGAGATGGCTATTCTTTCTTGGTCAAGACTAATGGCGGCCTTTCCTTTCCCTCAGTTGGTTATGAACTCCAAACCTGGGTGTAGGCTGATCAAGCTCAGCATGACTTGAATAAATTGGTTGTCCACGCAGTGACTGGAAGGGAAGCGGTAGGCCTGGTCTCATTCGTGTGCATGACGTATGCTCATGCCAAATTTACCCCTCATAAATCGATCATCAAACTACCATCCTGTGGTACCGATGATTGGCGGTTCAGACCATATGTCTAAAACGCGTTAGTCACTCCACGGTTTGTGGCTTGATTGTGAGTAACTTTGCTGTACTGCTGCGTGAATCTTCAGACCGTTCGAGTTCAGCTTACGAATATGTACCACTGGTTTCACAGCACGACGTCTCATCATGGACCGTATCCACTTACACTTGTTCTGCACATCCAGATCAGGTGATACTCATGTGTCCAATTGTATATCCTCACCAAATCTCCTCCAGGGTCGACGCCTTTGAATTCACCTCAGTTCAGTGGCGACCATCACACGCTGTCAAAACCTCCAGCTCAAATTCCGAGGTGCGCAAGCACTTTGTCTGACATGGACCAAAAGAGGATTCAATCTCGTGACGCACAGCCGAGTGGCGTTGTGCTCTGATTAACGCGTCTCTTTTCCTTCCTTCTTGATGCACGTTCGATCCCGGCGTTAATCCTCCCCGCATCCAGTAAACAGCAGAGCCGAAAGATGTACGTAGAAGATACTAGTGTGCTTTGCAGCCATCGTTGATTTGGCTCGTCTAACACCCTCGGAATCGAGCACAGAGAGGCTGAGAGAGCCGCGCGATATCCCCACGGGGCGCATTATGTTACATCTACCTGTGCTGCGAAACAAAAAAAAAACCCCTACCACTACAAAGGGAGGGTAAGCTGGATAAGATGTCACATCATCGACATCATTCAATACCGTCTATTTTTACTGTGGAAGAACGGTCCCGAAAGCGGTGACTCCAAAAAGGAAAGCCTTCCGAATTCAACACGACCAAACACCCGTTCCGCGAGAAATTTCGCGCCGACCACACGCCGTACAGTCACGATGCCGCGCCGACGTGGAAAGTTCATTCCGCCACCCTCCCACCTCTCCCGCATCCTCGAACATCTCAATGCCGGCCCACGACTCGCTCTGACCGGACTTCGCTGCATTAGCTTGACGTATGCAGCCAAGAACGACCACATGGGTGCTCGGTGCGTCTCGTGCGTGAACCTCCGCCTATAATAACGACGCGTTGCGTTTCGAAGGCACTTTGTCAAGCAGGAACTGCCCCGCATTCGCTGGGCAAATCCGCTCCTCGAGATTGCCGTGAACCGGGTGCCCAAAGCGCGCGAGGAGACGTGGGCGCCGTATGCGACGGTCGAGTTTCGTGCGTGTCGTTTTTTGGTCGTTCGTGGACCATCGCTTGCGTTGCTCACATGGACCGTAGAGGACGGGACGACGTCGACCATCGACTTGTCCAACAAGTGGTCGACGACGATCGCCAAGGAGCTCATGGACCTCGCGGGAGGCGATCCGTGGAAAGCGTACAAATCCGCTGTACTCGCCGCTGGTCATCCTATACTCCCGGGCGAGGAAAAAGAACGGCTCGGGCGAATTGCAAAACAGCGCAAGAACAATACTGTAAAGTCTTCGTCCCCAGAAGGGCTGGAAGAACTGGTGCAGGACATGCTCAAAGAACCGAATTGACCCAAGAGTGGGGCTGTCGCCATACTCCCTTGATGTCCACTCGCATTATATATAGATAACACTGACATATATAACCATGATCACACTGCAGCAGCCTGTATCTTGTGACTATCGTTCTGGGTCATAATTCAAAACGGCACTAGTCGACAAACCAGGATGTAACCAATACAATGACTCCAATACCAAACACATTGGCAGCAATGTCGTTCATGAGTGCACCTCCCATACGAAAATACCGTAGAGTATGTATGATCAATGATGGTAGCGGGGGTGGTAAATGTGGGAGGGCAAGGGAAAGCAGAGCAGGTGGCTGCACTTCGTCCTGGAACGGGTTGTGTCAACATACAACTCTCATATTCAAGTCCCAGCTTACATGACCACTGAATATACGGAGCGAATGGAGCATTACTTGCAACGTCATGAACGCCCAGAAGAACGGCTGTAAAGCGTCACCTCTGCAATTGAGCTATCCTCGGGATCGAAATCACTTACCACGATCTCGACACCCCAACCACCTTCCAACGTTCCCTGGGTCGCCAACTTGGGCCAGCGTTTCCAAAACGCGACATCGACCGCGCCCGCTGTTTTTTCAACAAACACTTGCGGCTCCTTCCAGAGGACGAAAAAGGCTAACAAAGACCACATGCACACGAGGTGCAACAGTGGCATCCATTTTTGTAAACGTGTCAGCGGCTTGGGCGACGCAGGCGGTACAGACGTCTTCCCAGCGGCACCTCCGCCCTGTGCCGGGTTCATTTTCGCCAACTGAGCCATCATGTTTGCTAACGGGTCCTCGCCAGGGGGTGGAGCGGCGAAGGGCGGGGGTGGGGATGACTGCGATGGCGCGGCGGCAGGGTTGAAGGCACCGCCCATGAGCGCTTGCATGAACTGGCGCTGTTGTTCCTCAGACCAGACAGAAGGATCCACCTGGGCGTCGAAGGCGGGCGGTGGGGGCGATGGCCGCGGCGTGTCCTTTGGCGGGGGTGGTGGCGGGGGCATGTTCGACTCTTCCCCGACAAAGGTGGCACTCCCTCTGGCGGGTGCATCTGCGAAACGTGGTGAGCTGCAGAGGCACAAGGGTCTTTGGGCTGCCCTACCGCCGTGCAGGTAGGCTGGTGCATCTTCGCCACGCGCCGACGTGGTCAGTTTGGCGAGACGGTCGCCGCCACGGCTGAGGATGGCTCTTCTGCGGGCTTCAGCGCGGGTCGTTGGGGAGGACATGACAAGACTTGACGTGGAAGTAAAAAAAGTGTACACGTTGTAATTACACGACACAGCCATCCAGCCCTTGTCATTGCCTACCACCACACACGAGGTCACCGTCCAGGACGATGTACAAGCCAGACAAGGCGACCACAGAACGCAACGCAAAGATCCTTCGTGAGCTCGTCAAGCAGCCTGACAACAAGCTCTGTGCCGACTGTAAACGCAACGGTGTGCACACCATTTGATTCTTATTTTCACCACGCCCTCATGACTGCACCCACAGATCCCCGGTGGGCATCATGGAACCTGTGAGCTTTCGTAGACCTCTGTGTTTCGGTGCAATGCTCATACACACACTTCCAGCGGGGTGTATCTCTGTATACGATGTTCAGGTATCCACCGCGGCATGGGCACGCACATCAGCCGTGTCAAGTCCATCGATCTCGACATGTGGACCCCCGAACAGATGGAGGTATTCGTAGCCCTTTGTCGCCATCCGCATCTCGCTCACCCCCTCCGAGTCTATCCAGAAATGGGGTAACCGTCGTGCAAACCTCTACTGGGAAGCCCACCTCAAAGCCGGGCATGTCCCTCCCGACCAGTGAGTCCTGCGCTCTGAGAGCTTGGATTCTAAATCTTACCCCACTCCCAGCAAAATGGAGTCCTATATCCGCTCGAAATACGAGTCCCGTCGATGGGCCATGGATGGTCCTCCCCCTGCCGATCCATCTATTCTCGAGGGCGGTGCCCAGTCTTCTTCTAATGAAAACACAACTCCCACGAGTACGGCTGCACCGCTCCTCGATACCGCCACCTCGGCACCCAGTCCAAGTCGCCCCGCGCACTTCCCGACGAGCCTCTCCGCCGTTCGCCCCGCCTCGCCCTCTCTTAATTCTCCCATCACATTCCGCCAAAACACGGCTCACTCTAGCTCCCAATCCCGCCAACTCCTTTCCGCCGCCGTGGCCGGGCGAGTTCAGGTGCCCACTATACCACCACAGCAACAGCAGCAGCAACAGCAGCCTCCGTCCCAGCCTCAACCACCAGCCTCATCCCAAAATGACCTCTTTTCGCTCGATTTTCACGCACCCTCTGTCTCGGCACCCCAACTACCCGCAAAGGACGTGAAACAGGACATTCTTTCCCTCTTCTCGCAAGCACCAGCTGCAACTCCGGTCCAATCGAGCGCGTTTGGCCAGTTTGCACCAACACGGGCACCAGGGTCTTGGGACGCGTTAGGGACGACCTCCCTAAACCAGATTCAGACCGCACCGCCGCAACCCCAGTCGATGATGGGTACCTCTGGCACGGGCATGTGGGGCGTCTCTTCGGGATGGAACGGTGCGCTTCCCAATACCACGCCCTCGGCCAACATTTGGGGCGGCACAAACGCGACGAGCGCCTCGAGTGCAGGCAATGCCGCGTTCAATACGACGGATATTTGGGGCGGAAGTGGCGCGCACACGACGAGCAACGGGGCGTTTGGAGCACAGCCGGCGGTGGTGTCGAAAAAAGACGACGTGTTTGGAGACTTGTGGGGTGATTTCAAGTAGGGCGTCTTTCGTTTCCTGTTACACGGATCAAAACGGCTTCGTCATGCATCGTACCCTCATCACCTCTAATGACACGTTCGCGTTGATGATCTGTCGAGATGTGCTAGGCCGTCAGGATGCCCAAAGGTCCAGGACAACAAGCTTGCGCAAATAGGATATGAATGTTATGCGGGTATGACATCATCAACAAGCGGACAGCTTATGCTGCAGGTACTGAGTATGGCAGTTATACACGCTTGCTTCAACTTTATGATGCTATGATATCATGTGTACTACCAGACTGAATTTGCTTCTTTCTTGCATCACCCAGGCCATACGCGTACACTGATCACCTCATGACGTACCACGTGGATCTATCCCATATTGCCACCTAACTTAC
The DNA here is from genome assembly GCA_038089855.1 of Royoungia palumana. Taxonomy (NCBI): domain Eukaryota; kingdom Fungi; phylum Basidiomycota; class Agaricomycetes; order Boletales; family Boletaceae; genus Royoungia; species Royoungia palumana. The sequence goes on from JBBPLQ010000499.1 coordinate 19,712, forward strand.
TTTCGCTATGCTGCCGGATAGATGCCCAAGTCCTGTCATGGATCACATCAGTCCATGCCGACGTGAGCAACACGTCACCCACCTTTTCGATCAGACTCCTCGCGATCGGATGGAAGGCTCGTTTATGCCCCTCGTACGTCTCCACCGCCAACACTCGATCGACGCTCGCCACTGCCCTCAACACCGGCCTACAAAACTTCATCCGGCCCTTGACGGGCGACCCGTCCGCGCCGACGACCCACCGTGCCGCGTTCCCCGCATACGCCTGCGCAGCGCCAGATCCCGGGTTGCGCAACGCGACATGGTAGAACCGCGAGCGGAGCTCGGCGTTGGGGGTGTGTACGAGGTCGTACACCGACCCGAGGTGGTCGACGTGCGCGTCAGGGAGGGGCTCGATCACGGTCGCTTGGAGACGTTCCAGAAAGACGACTGCACCGCCGCGGAGACGGTGAGCTCGTGTCAGCCGCGAAGGGAGGCGACGCACCGATTTGGTTGGTGTCCATGTCGGCCACGTCGCCGGGCGTGAAATCCAGCTGGGACACGGGGGTGGCGCGGGAGGTGTCCCATCGCGCGGCGAGGGCGTACGATGCGGACGCGAGCGTCGTATCGTACTCGATCGGCACGGGGAGCGTCAAGCCCTCGCCAAAGAGCCATTTCTGTGCATGCGTCCGTGGTGAGGTCCCCCACCAAGAGCATTGTATGAAGACTCACGTCCCACTGAACCGCCTTGAGCGCCTTGCTCGCGTCTTCGTTCGCACCGAAATAGGTCAGCAAGTCGTCCTTCCACTGTTCGGTCGTGATGCTCTTCCCCATGAACCTCTGCACGTAATGTTTTAC
>JBBPLQ010000500.1:0-20539 GCA_038089855.1 Royoungia palumana
GAATTTATGGGACAGAATGTCAAAACGTTCTTCTCATCCAGAGGCATTAAACACGAAACCTCTGTATCACATACTCTCCAACAAAATGGTTGTGCAGAAAGGTTCAATCGCACCTTACTTGAAAAAGCAAACATGATACGCCATCATGCATGTCTCCCAGACATCTTTTGGCAAGACACCATAGAGACTTCTCTCCATATATATAACCAACAACCTATGCGTTGCCTCAACTGGAAAACCCCTATTGAATACTTCGAGAAGAAAAAACCAGATATCTCCTACTTTCAAATCTTTGGTTGCACCGCATACGTCTTTATTCTGTCCGAGATGCATAAAGACAAACTTGCGCCAAAAGCTGAAGAAATGACCTTCATTGGTTATGAAAATCATACCAAAGGGTATTGTTTCTGGTCTCAAACCAGACATTGGATATTCATTGCCTCCCATGCCATATTCGACGAATCAAGGTTCTTGTCATGTTCTAGAAAGAGTAAAGACAGAAAAGACCTGCCAATACCAACTATGAACGACCTTCCCATACAAACAGAGGATGATAAACCGGAACAACCGCCCTCTAATCATTACTTAAACATCGATCCATGAAATTTCGATCATAGATCAACCCCCGACGATAATACATCTACTTCATTGAGATCATCATGTCAGACGGCTCCACTATCTCACAAATCTACACCTTCTTCACCAAAATCTGAAGTCTCTTTACCATCTATCAGATCAGAACTATATGATCTGAAACAACCTTGAAAAGCCGAGACTGTTTAAAGTGGAAGTAAAAGTAGGAGTTGTTGTCTGGCTGTTTAAGAGGGAGAAGATCGAGAGAACTTTACTGGAGTTCTCCAATGTTGGATTGGGTTTATATACTACTACATGATGTTTGTATCTATTTATGTTATTCTAGAGAATTCCATGATGTAAGCATAAGTGATTGGTTAGAGCATATGGTGCCATCAAGGCTGTGCATAAGGATTTATATGATTGGAAGATAAGGATGATGTCATAGATGATGGCTGTGCTTGGCTATGCAAGTGTGGCAGCCAATGGGGAATGAAACCGAGCATAGGTTTGACATGAGGTATAAGGTTCTAGACCTTTGGAAATGGAGTGAGGCATGAATGTAGAGGAACAACGTATGAAGTTTGTTGAACATGAAGTTTGGGGAATAGGATGTCATGTGATTGATTAGATAATGAGGGGAATATAGGGGTTATAGATAGGGGTTTGGGAGCATCTGTAACACTACCCCCCTGCTGTTGGTCAGATTCCAGATGACCGATGACATGTTCATGTAATTGTACAGATGTGACTGAGACATCTGTATTTGATTCGGGTAGAGGGTTAAACATAGATTGGAAGTTTTCATAAGTGACCTGTAATTTGTGTGGGGTGGAGGGGTGGGTTTCGTGGAAGAGTTTTACCATGTCTGGGCTGTTTGTTAGGTGTTTAGCTGGTTCCCATGTCCTATCCGTTTCATCGTATCCTTTCCAGTGAACGAGGTATTCAATTCCTCGTCCTTTGAATTGAGAGTCGACGATGTAGTCAACTTCATATTCTTCATCTCTATTTTCGGTCACTAGGACCGGTCCGGGTTTTTGTGAAGGTTGGCCGTCAAGGCGTTCCTTGTAAGGTTTGACCCGTGAGATATTCACTACTGGGTGGATTTTGATGTGATGGGGAAGTTTAAGTTCCACCACGTTAGGTCCTTTCATAGATATGATTTCATAGGGTCCGATCCATTTATCGGATAATTTACGCGACCAGTTAGCAATGTTTAGGTTGTCTGTCACAAGCCAGACTTTATCGCCAGATTTGTATTCCGGTGCGGTAGATCTATGTATGTTTATCTGCCTGGTGTTTCATACGTTCCTGTGCCTGCAGGATGTTTTCCTTTGTTTGTTTTAAGATATCTGTCATGTCTTTTATGAATATGTCTGCAGCTGGCGCAGAGGTTGCATGTGGTTCTATTCCCATATGTGGCATATATGAATGTGTAATAGCGAAGGGAGCGTGTTTGGTGCTCGCATTCCTTTTTGAGTTATAGCTGAACTGTGCGATCGGAAGCCAGTTGCTCCATTCTGATTGGTTTTCTACACAGAACAAGCGAAGGAATTGCTGTACTTTGCGATTCATACGCTCCGTTTGTCCATCCGTTTGTGGGTGGTGAGCTGTGCTCAGTTTTGGAGTTATTCCTAGATTTTTAGATATGTCTTTCATAAGTTGTGAAGCGAATTGTGGGCCGCGATCTGAAACTATAGATCTTGACAGGCTGTGATGTTTCCATATGTGGCTTAGGTAAAGTTTTGCTAATTCTAGTGATGTGCATGTTTTGTTTGTGGGTATGAATTCGACTTCTTTGGAGAATCGGTCCACGACTGTGAGAATTGAATCATAGTTTTGTGAAAGGGGAAGATCTGTAATGAAATCTGCTGAGATATCTTCCCATGGTGCTTTTGGTGGTTCTAAGGGTTGTAGGTTACCCGATGGGGGTTGGTTTCCCGTTTTGAACTGTGCGCATCTTTCACATTTTGATACATAGGTTTTGATGTATTTAGCCATTTCTGGCCATATATAATTTCTTTTTATGAGTTCTAAGGTTTTCTCGTAACCAGGGTGTCCTGCCACTGGTGTGTCATGATGCATAGTTGTTAGCTCCATTCGGAGTGGTTCTGGTACATAGATTTTGTTTTCTTTCTGTAAGATGTTTTTGTTATTTATTTCTTTTAGTTCATATCCGCGCTTCTTTAGTGCGGTAAGAGCATGTGTTGGTATTTTTATTTGTTCATGTTGGAGTTTGTCAAAGAAGGCGTCTCCCTGATCCTTTATCGATACCTCAATTGGGCGGATCTGTGTTTCGGGGATCACCGTAACTCCTTTGTTGTCTTCTTCTATTCCTATCGCGTGATCCTCTCTACGCGATAAGGCATCTGCTTTTCCCATAGTGGCACCAGCTTTGTAATGCCAGGTCATATTGAATCTAGATAGGTATTGCGCTCAGTGCGCTTGCCTTCTAGACAAGTCTTGGTGTGTCATAAACCATTTTAGATTTTCGTGGTCATTCCATATCTCAAAGGGTTGTTCCAGCCCTTCTAGGTAATGTCTCCATAATTCCAGGGAATGGATCACTGATAGCATTTCTTTGTCGGCGATGGGATAGTTCTGTTCTTCTGGTGACATACTGTGGGAGTTATAGGCGACAGGGTGCCATTTATCCCCTTTTTGTATAGATAGTACTGCTCCTGTTGCGTAATCCGAAGCATCCGACTCTAGATGGTATTTTCTGTTGTGGTCTGGGTATGTGAGGATGGGAGCGGTTGTGAAAGCTTCTTTTAATTTATCCATAGCTGTTTGTTCTTTTTCTGTCCAGGTCCACTGGACTTCCTTTTTTGTAAGATCATGTAATGGACGAGCTATTTTTGCATAATCTTTGATGAAGCAGCGATAGAAGTTTGCCAGCCCCAAGAATGAATGAACATGTTTGACCTTAGTGGGTGTAGGCCATTGCATAATTGCTTTTGTTTTCTCTTGGTCCATGGAGATTCCGTTTACTCCGATGATCATGCCGAGGAACTCCACTTCTTTGACCGAGAAGTAGCATTTTTCTGGTTTAATAAATAGGTCATTTTCTTTTAATCTCCGTAGGACTTCTAACACGATTTTGTTGTGTTCAGCTTGATTGTCCGTGGAGGTGAAGATCATAAGGTCGTCGATGTAGATGACTACTACTCCTTCCATGTCAGCGAATAGATCATTCATCATCTGTTGGAATGTCGCTGGGGAGTTGCATAGTCCGAAGTACATAACAAGGGGTTCAAACGATCCGCGGAAACAGACAAAGGCTGCTTTCCATTCGTCTCCTTCTTTGATGTGTACGTTGTTGTATCCCCATCTGAGATCCATTTTTGTAAATAATTTCGCATGTTTTAGCTTGTCAACAAGCTGTGAGATAAGGGGGAGAGGATAATTATTTTTGACTGTGTGTTCGTTTAGGTAATGGTAGTCTTGGACCATCCGTTTCTGTTCATCCTTTTTAGGGACGAAGAACACTGGTGACGTTTGTTCCGATTTGGAGGGGTGGATGTAGCCTTTTGCCAATTGGTCATCTATGAAGTCGGAAACTTCCTTCTGTTCCTCCGGTGATAGAGGGATGACTCGACCCTTTTTGGGTTTGAACGTGTCTTTTACATAGTTCTATCCTGTGGTCCCTTGGCTTTCTAATCGGCATGCGCTCTGATTCCTTTTTCGAGAACATGTCAAGATACTTGTGGTATTGTTTTGGCACGAGTTCTTCTGGGGTCTTTTCTATTTTTGGTTTTTCTTCTTTTTCATTTTTACAGATTTGGTAATCATAGATGTCTTCGATTTCTTCGCATGTGACTTTTCTTATGAAGTCCGATGCTTGGCACTGGAGTGGGCATCGTGTGAGGTTGACTTTGCCATTTGACCAATCTATTTCAGGATTGTGGTGCTTTAGCCACATGTATTCTAGGATTAGATCATGGGTTCCTATATTGGTGATTTCTGCCCTAGCGTGCTCCTTGTGTCCATCGAAGTTTAAATTAATGTCTGCATAGTGCGTGATTTCTCCTGAAGAGTTTGGTGATCCATCAGTGTTATAAACACCGATTGGTCATAGGAGTTTCTTCATAGGGATGTTGTTTCTTTTTACGTATTTTTTGTTTATGAAGATCACGTTTGCTCCGCTATCCAGTAGTGCTGAGGCTTTGAATGGAAATGGGGAGTTTTCCGCTGTTACTTCCAGGGAAAGCATGATCTCTTTGTCCATAGAGAATGTCCTAATAAATTTTTGTGAGTAATTGCTAGAGGAATTAAGCACTGGTTTATCGTCCCAGCCATGCTCGTGTTGAGTCGCCTCTGACATTACATTGTCCGAAATCATAGGAGGCGGGGATGTATCATAGGGGGTTGTATCGTAATCGTCTAATGGTTCGATGTCCAAGGGAGAGAAGAAAGACTGACCTTGTGACACCGACCTTCCCTTTTGGGTGGCGTCACTTAGGCTTTTCCCAATCCAAACTTCTTTTTATAGTGAGCTTCTATCTACTCAATTGTCATATTCCTTATTTCGGCATAAGAATCCACCGGTTCTATCCTGGTGGTTGGAGCTGTGGGTATGTATCTCCATGGAGATCTCCCTTGCTTGGCTTTTGCCTTTGCAGCCCTTCCAGTGTTGACCGTTTACCCATTTGCAGTCTGGGCACTGGTTTTTCTTTGGGGCGCGGCACTCCTTTACGCCGTGGCCTTCCTTTCCACAGTTTGCACATTTGAAAGGGGCCTTTTTCTTTGTGGTGGTGGTCGTGTTTATGAACCACCCGTCGTCTCCTCTGGTAATTTGGTCGACCTCCATTGCATTGGGGTCTTTGTAGGTCCTTTGGGGTTTGTATTCTCCCCTTAGGAATTTGAGACTTTCTTGGTTGTTTCCGATCTCTTTTATTTGGGCAACGTATTCTTCGATGGTGGTCTTCCTTTTTCCTTCTCAGAAGATCTGGGCGATGATGGCAGTGTTGGTATTCTTTTCCAGAAGCCATATGCCGTGAGTAGCATCTAGCCCTGCTTGCTCATAAAGGGTTTTCCACTTTATGAGGTACTCCTCCGTTCTCGTGTTTCCTTGGAAGAGTTTGTTTATTTGGGTGGTGGCCCAGTCCTTTTCCACCGTGGGTCTGAAGTATAGTTCCACGTCTTTCTTTAGATCTTGGAACTTCATTGGGTTCGTGGTAAGTATTTTTAGCTTTCCTTGTGCAAAACTTCCTGCTTTTCCTTTCATCCGTGATAGGATGGTGGCACAGGCTTCCAATTCATTCACTATTTTGTTTGCGGCTATCCAGCCTTCCATCTTTGCCCACCATTCGTTGTGTTTTCCCACGGATCCGTCATAGTCTCCGGGGTCTGCGAATAATTCAAATTTTCCTCCGGTGGGAGGTTTTGCAGCGATTTGGTTATGGAGATCAGCGATCTCTTGTAGTAATTGGGCTACTAATGCGGCTAGCGCGGGCCCTGATGCTTGGTTCTGGTTGTATGTGGCAAGAAGTGCTTGTGCGTGTGCAGACATTCTTTCCTAGTTTATAGTAGTAGGTCTACGGTTAGGTTTTCGGAGAATGTTCCTTGGTCTGAGAGATCTACTCTGGTTATCCTGGATTTGGTCGTATCCTTCATATCTGACCCTCTTTCTATTCCTCCTGTATTGTTCCCAGTCTCTCTGCCTTTGCAAATGTGTCCGATCTAGCGGTTCTGCTTCGTTTGGATCGAAGGTTTTGCTCCTTTCTCTCTTTGGGATGCGAAGGGGTACTACAATCAGGCTTGGAGATCTCTTTATCTCCGGTTCTGGGCTTCTGAAAGATGAAGTAAGGGGTGTTAGAGGGCTTAGGGGTAGTTGGGGGATTTCTTCTTGCTTGACGAATGAAGGAGACCTTGTTGTTATACCAGGTGACCCGCTGTTCCCTTCTGCTGGATCTGTAATTAATGAGACCTGATCTAGCTCTGGGACTAGGGGGATTCTCTCTAAGGATTGGAGCGCTAATACGGCTCTTAAGATTTCCTCTTCCTGGGTTCGATTGAACAGCTCCCAGGGTAGATGATTGTCAGTGATCAAAAACGAAAGGGTTGCTGAGTCTAGAGGTTCTTCACTAGGATACCTTCTATCTCTGACGCTATCTCTCAGGCGCTGTATTTCCGTGCTACTAGCGCATGGCAGCAATGGACGGATTGCTTCGTATAAGGTGTGAAGGTTAGCTTGTCCTGAGGATTGGAAGTTCACTACGTATCAAGAGCTTGAGTCCTCTTGAACTAGCGTTGACTTCGTTTGACGCACTTGTCTCGTCCTTGAGCATGCGTAAAGCTTTCTGGGCTTAACCGGTAGTGGCGCGGAGAAAGAAGCAGTAAAGTTCTAATGAAACAACCTCGGAAGTCGAGACTGTTAAAGTGGAAGTGAAGTAGGAGTTGTTGTCTGACTTGTTAAGAGGGAGAAGATCAAGAGAACTCTACTGGAGTTCTCCAATGTTGGATTGGGTTTATATACTACTACATGATGTTTGTACATATTTGGTTTATTCTAGAGAGTTCCATTATATAAGCATATGTGATTGGTTAATGCATATGGTGCCATCAAGGCTGAGTATATGTAAGTATTTTATGATTGGATGATAAGGATGATGTCATAGATAAGGGCTATGCTTGGCTATGCAAGTGTGGCAGCCAATGGGGAATGAAACCGAGCATAGGTTTGACATGAGGTATGAGGTTCTAGATCTTTGGGAATGGAGTGAGGCATGAGTGTAAGGGAACGATGTATGAAGGTTGTTGAACATGGAGTTTAGGGAATGGGATGTCATGTGATTGATTAGATAATGAGGGGAATATAGGGGTTATAGATAGGGGTTTGGGAGCGTCTGTAACAAAATGCCATTTGTGTAAACCCAGTCACATAATAGAAAACAACGGTTGTGTATTGGCCTGCACAAAATGAATATTCCAGTACTTGGGTGGTGGCCCCTGGTTGTTTATGAGCGTATCATGCATTCATTGAGTACGAGTTTACGTACATGAATAATTCCTTGAGATGCTATAGAAAGCAGCAGATATTAACACAGAAGTGATCTCAATGAAAAACATGATGAGAATCATGCAAAGTATTTGTATTGATCGACCATACATTGCCCATACGCGCAGGATCATCATAAAGAACTGGTAGGTTCTCTTTCTCTACACAAGAGCGTAGGATACTTCCTCTCTTGGAGAAGTATGCGCAGGTACATATAGTCAAGTAGAGACTTACTTGAGGAGACTTTATGGAGTGAAGCAAGAGTGATTGAGTAGAGTAGAAGATAGATTTCTAACTGAGGAGAGCGAGTATGAGGGAGCTCTCCTCTTATATACAATACATGATTGTATGTATGTGTTTGGACTGGTCCGTGCATAGTCCTATCTTTCTACCTAATAAGGAAGAAGAGTATGCGATGGAATCGCACTATCTGTCATACATGTTTAGTAAGTATCCGATAGGATCGGTAAGTGAGTCATATAAGATGACTTATAGTATGACGTATGAATAGCGAATGATTATCCAATATGAAAATGAATAATATAATATCAGTGGTGAAACAACTCAAAAAGAATGAGAGCTGCTTATGTATAATGTGCGCGTAAAGTGCGAAAGAGAGAGATACGACGTCATTTAGCATTGACGAAGGAGTGTCGCAACTGTCATCCTCAACATCCTCGAAGACTGAGAGGTATGCTTTTCAGAGGAAAGATCAAGTTGATAAAACTAAAGAGTGTTGGAGTTTACATGGGGGTTTATATACTACTCTAATGTTTGTCCATGTTTGTATACTATGATTAAGTAAGAGACCGTGATTGGATAAAAGAATGTGGTATGATGTCTTGCATTTATTATATGATTGGCGGATAAGGAATGACTGTGAGTGAGTCATAGATAAGGCACTGCCTTGAGAATGGAAGAGCAGCGTCGAGCTTCTGTGGAATGGAACGTGCATGGATCATATCCGATTGATTGGTTAAATATATGCTGCTTCTATTGTGGCAGCCAATAGGAATCAATCCCGAGCATAGGTTTGGCATGAGGTATCTATATTTAGAATGTGTCCTTCAAGGACGAGTGGAGAGGAACGACATAGGATGAAGGATTGAAAGTCTTGTCAAAAGACTCTGTAGGATTCATAGGCATGAAAAGTGAAGGAAATGGAATCGGTTCGGAGGTGATCGTAACAAATGGTATCAGGATAAGAATATTTAAATAAGAAATACCACTTGATATTCGACACATCACCACTATAACAAAATTCATTTTCAGAACAGAGTCGCTCAGCAACAACTCACAGTCGGCTGCACCAAGGAAGAGCAAGTATGTCCAGTGCTCGGTGTAGGCCAGTATACTACCTTCAGGTGCCACAGTGCATGTAAATATAAAGCAGGTGAATTGTGCAAGTGAATGCTAGTGCTCACAGCTGTATCATAATATCAGACCCATCAAAAATTCATGACAATGGTGGGTCTGACACCTACATCTAAGGAACAAACGTGATAATTAATCCATGGCATATCAGTGAGCTGCCAATAGCTTTGGGGATTTACCATTGCAGGACCAGGGATGAAACTACTCCCCACTTTCGAGGTTGCTGTAGTCAATAAAGAACTGGTAGGTTCTCTGTCTCTATGCAGGAGCGTAGGATACTTCCTCTCTTGGAGAAGTATGTGCAGGTATAGTCAAGTAGAGACTTACTTGAGGAGACTTTTTGGAGCGAAGCAAGAGTGATTGCGGTAGAGTAGAGAGTAGATTTCTTACTGAGGAGAGCGGGTGTGAGGGAGCTCTCCTCTTATATACGGTACAGTATTGTATGTACGTATTTGGACTGGTCCGTGCACAGTCTTGTCTTTCTACCTAATAAGGAAGAAGAGTATGCGATGTAATTGTACTGTCTGTCATACATGTTTAGTAAGTATCCGATAGGATCGGTAAGTGAGTCATATAAGATGACTCATAGTATGACGTATGAATAGAGAATGATTATCCAATATGAAAATGAATAATATGATATCAGTGGTATCGGGATAAGAATTAAAGAATCGGTGGATTCTCTGTCTCTATGCGGGAGCGTAGGATACTTCCTCTCTTGGAGAAGTATGCAAAGGTATAGTCAAGTAGAGACTTACTTGAGGAGACTTTAGAGTGAAGCAAGAGTGATTGAGTGAGAGTAGATTACTAACTGAGGAGAGCGAGTGTTAGGGAGCTCTCCTCTTATATACTATACAGGATTGTATGTATCTATTTGGACTGGTCCGTGCACAGTCCTATCTTTCTACCTAATAAGGAAGAAGAGTATGCGATGTAATCGCACTATCTGTCATACATGTTTAGTAAGTATCCGATAGGATCGGTAAGTGAGTCATATAAGATGACTCATAGTATGACGTATGAATAGCAAATGATTATCCAATATAAAAATGAATAATATGATATCAGTGGTATCAGGATAAGAATATCTGAATAGGAAATACCACTTGATATTCGACAGTCAATGCTTTGAAATTCATGATTTATGATTCAGACTCACAGAGGGAAGTGCTCCTGAAGCACTTTATGGTCAGCATTCTGTGGATGCTTTATAATGACAGTCATGGACTCACACCATATTATATAGGCTGCAGTAGCAAACCTATACAGGTTTTGTTATAGGACATCCTAGTACCCTTGTGAGTTGGAATTCAGATACACACGATAATGTACATGGTCGAAACCAAAGACCAAGGTTGGTGCTGTGGTCATGTCAGAAATGTATCAACCTAGGAATGACTGTGACTGACCCAGATATACTCTATCTGTATCAATTATCAACCCGATTTCAGTAATACTGTATGTCCTGTATGTGACAGAGTATCAGAGCCACACCTCTTTTGGAAAGACAAGAACTTGCGGCGGGTCACTTGTTCAGTTCATATTGGAACGGAACTCATGGCTTACTGTAATCATATCCAACAGCAACTACAATAGCAACTGCGAATAGCCTATGAGACCACTGAAGACCAGGAACAGAGATGAGCATACGAGAGATATAGTTATTTTGTTGAATTGCTGCAATGGTGGATTGCAGATCAGAGGACATAGTATTGATGGACTCCGAGTCAAAGTGAAAGCTGGTCAGAAGTGCGATAGATACGAAGATGGTGAGTATTACTCTGCTAGGCGCGACTGATTTATAAGGGAATGGGATTCATTCTGGATCCGAGAGAACATTGTTTATCATGATCGCGAACGTGTGGCTGTAGCCAAATCATCAACAAGGGTGTCGGGTGAAGGGACTTCCGCCAGTGGCATTACCGGTCGACAAAGTGCCGCAAAAACCATACTCGGATTCTCGGGAGAGATAGGATATACTCAGTCGCGTTCATCATAGGGGGCAAATGCATCTTGAGCGGAGGATGGGAAGTTCAACGGTGGCGACTGAAGAATGGCCAGGAAGCCGGAACCCCGATGAGTGTGGGGCAGGTCGTCACTAACACTGCTATCTCAGGAGATAGGATGCGGGTCGAGTCGGGGAGATGTGTCGGTGTTTAGCTTACCTATGCCATTTAAACACAGCGCTGGGCGACTGATGATGCTTGCGGCTGGTATGCACAACAGGTTACGGAGAGTCCAGAAACGGACGATGGGCAGAATGGGGAGACCGGTCACATCAAGTTAGTCCCGAGGGAGGTCAGGTTCACTCACCCATGGTAGTCGGACATGATCGATTGATCACCGATTCAGGCATTCTAGATTGTAGGATGATGCTTCTCATATGCGACACTAATACCTCTAGCGTGACTGTACTTTGAAATATGAAAACGTGATAACTGACATACATGAACTTAGTCTGAAAAGGACCGAAAGTTCTGAGGCCGAGCGCACAGCAAAGAGTGGCGCATCATGATGCAGTAAGATGGGCGCGGCGCGACTCGGAACTTCGAAGTCAAGGGGACAAAGAAAAGAGGCCGGGCAATTGGATTCAAAAAGTCTGCCATTGGGGGTTCGGTGTAAGCGAGACTTGATTTGAAGTTACGAGTCGGTCTTCCAAGTTATGCAGGTAGCACTACCAGCTGCTTACGTCGTTCCCGAGGATCCACCATTCCCGGACATCTTGAATGTGCGATTGTTATGTGGCACGTGACCTGTAGTCAAAACGACGCACACACGGCAGACCTCCCAGAGTCAGACATCCATGTTGCTGCAGTGGTGCAATCTGAGACCGCTCGGGCCCTCAAACTTGGCTGCTATACGGTTCTCGTCTCCATGTAGGGTCCAAGCTGTCAGGATTTTCCCAACCGGCGCAAGGCCGTTTGTGAACTGTCCAGATATCGTCGCGTGAGTCTCTAGCGGACTTGCTTCACCGAGACTGACACGGACTCCAGGCGAACTGAACCAGACTCGTTCTTCATCGATGTCTATTTCAATGCCCATCCCGTGCCTGGCTCGCAGGATGGGAAACAGAGGCTCAAGGCGCCCAACACCCTCATTCCAACCGTGATTGCTTACTCGGGCGGCCAGACAGAATTCACGATCGACATGGGTTCAGATGCAAGTGCTTATTGTTTACTCTACTCTCTAGACACTGAAAGCCCCATTAGTTTGGGACGCGATTAATGATCGTGCGTGGTGACTTCGAAAGCGTGTCCATGGCCATATACGGAGAGGTCTTGATGGATACGACCGAGCCATTAACATCGTATTCCCCGGGGCTGCTCGAACCTGCCGAATCCGTCACCATGTCACCGCCCCTTGATCTCGCAAATGTGTCTGACCCAACTTGTCTGGCGAGACAGCTTCTTGCTTTGGTTCCAAACGCCCCCTCACTTAATCTCGTCGTCTGCCTCATGTTCTGTCTCAAACCATCGAATGACGATTGGGACCTTCCTGAATTTCCCCGTCTATACTCTGACTTGAGTGAGGAAGAGATGGATATCGACCTAGATTCAGCACTTCGTTGTTTGAGCCGTCCAGTGGCTGAAGACATCTCTGTCGAGTCTCTACAACGGTTTTCCGATAAGGTTGTCGAAGCGATTGGCCCGATGGTCTGCAGTGAACTTATTCGATGTACAGTCTTCCTGGCTGACGATCTCATCCCAAGTAGGATGAGACTCAAGCCTATCTTGTTGCCGGGATACTATGCCGCTCTGCGCCACAAAACTCTCATTTCGCACGAGCTCTCGTGGTTCGTGTCCCTAGTCACAATGATAGATGGCCGTTTACCCACGTTCTAGCAATCAATCGACTTGGAAAATGTGTTCGATGTCTCTAATCTGAATGACGACGACACTATCTACACTTTATTGGACGCGTCCACCAACCCTGATATTTCAGAAATGCTCAACATTGACTGGTTTAAAGACATGCTTCAATCTGTAGAGTCATCGCCCATAACCCGACAAGAAGTTAGAAAAGGCGCTCGACGGTTACAGGCTCGACTACGAGACTGGGAAGTATTTGAGGACGCCTTGTCAAATCCAGCAGGCAATTTTGCAGAATCATGTCGGTTTTTAAAAGAAATAGGAACCGAAGAGAAATCGTTCGGAATCTGGTTGAATTCCATGACGATGCATGGAGATCTCTGGGCAAGCTTGCGGGAGGGTCCGCCCCGCAGTGATGGCCAGTTCACGTCGCTTTTGGACTCATCGTCGATAGATATATCCCACGGCGATTTTCTTGCCTTTGTGAAGGTCTACGTTGGCGTCGCATCTGTTCTCGCTGTCTACGCCTGGTCAGACAGTCTGCCGAACGACCACTGTCGGGAGCGCGTGTTAGGGGTACTAAGGTTATGGCAGGATGTTCCAGGCTACCGCGAGGTGCCTTCTCACACAAGCTTACTTGAGGTACATATATCTGATCATAATGTTACAGGTAGTCAATCACCTTCTTTTACTCCGCCAAATGACATTCAGGCTAGAATGCATGACGACAGACAACGATCCGCCAGCTCAATCGGGCATACTCGCGGAAAATATCATACTGAACCTCGTCAATGAACCTCAGTGTTATCTTCGCTCAGAATTCGTCAAGTGCTTACGGTCCTGGCAGCCATTTTCTTTAACGTATATCAGCGAAAATGAGCGGATTTCATTTCACAGGGCGGCTACGATAGCCGATGACGGAGTTCCAGGCGCAATAGAGGAGCTCGTCCGGACAGATCCCTTACCGTTTGATCTGGACCGCATACGTGGATTACGGGTCGCTGCTGCTGTCATTCTCAACGAGTTCGAGGAAGACCAAGCTGGTGACTGGAATGTCCTTGACGCGGCATGGAGAGCAGGCACGCAGGGGACTGTCTTTCACCTTATAGATATCTTGTCCTCCGTCGGCCAAAAACTCAAGAACATTTGTTCTCTCAACATAACACAACCACGAGATTCAAGAATTGTCGAGCAACTACTGTTGCTCTCTGATGAATTGTTACCTCTTGTTATTCACCTCGAGCCTCTCTCAGCAACTACTAGCCGCTCCATGCGCAGCCTCGTTGTGTCGATTGCTGATATCTTTACTTGTGCCGGCTCGGTCCTGGTGCAGAATCCGATCCCTCCGTCTTTCGTGGTAGATGGAAAGCGTGTCCGACAAACCTGCATAAATGTTCTCCGCAGACTTTGTGAATTACGAGAAGCGGATTCCCCGAAGTCAGGACCTGCCCTCTTCCTTCGAATACTCTTTGAGCACGGCCTTCGTATGGACAACACAGATCCAGCCCATCGCATTTGGCAAGCATATACCCTCGTTGACTCTCTGCTTCCAGAAGCTGCCACGGAAGCGGCGGAATCAAACTCAAGATGGGTATTATCTGTCATACCTCTCGTTCTCACCGAGTTGGGCGCATTTTTCCGAGCCTTGGACGTCGATACCAAAATAGATTTTCTTGGTCGACTCGTTTCTCTAGATAATGGAACCCTGAACCTTGGCGAATGGTTGCTGACAGAGGAGCTCAAGCATATGGCGACCGTCAGCAGGCTTTTTGGGGGCATGCGAGATCCGCATCGTACGGTCGCGTCGTACGACCTCAATCTCTGCTTTCAGATTATTGCCAGGCTCATGAACCCTGGATCTGAACATTCAGCCATGTGTATATCGACGATCTGCATAATGCCAGAGGCGAGCCAGGCTCTTACAGACACCATCACCTCGATGTTAAGTGCACGACTACATTCCACCTATCTCGTTCGAATCTCGCGAATCCTTACGTCTTCCTCTTCTGTTGCGGACCCGACCCTCAAACTTGTAATCGCGCTCGCCCTTATTCGCGCCATGTCCGTCGCAGAACTGGGAATCGTTATCGGTGAGACGTTCGACACCATTCGAACCGTGCTCTCCACCATCAACGATGCCGACCTCGCTCTTGACCGACTCTTGTGGGAGTTCGGACACTGCCTCTCCTCGGTCGCAGGATCCGGAAACAGCCTCGACTCCCTTGACGTCCAAAGCATGGTCCGCGCTCTGAGCTGGCTCTGCGACAAACTCCCCAGTCCGTCCGACCTACCTGGTCTGTCCTGGGACAAATGGGACAAGCTCTGCGAGGCGTTCCAGAACGGCGTATTGCCTGATATGTATCCCGCGTTGAAGGCCATCAAGGGAAAGCTGACGCCACTTCCCGATACGTCTATTCCGACGACCTTGATCCCCGACGGGCGTACGCACCCACTGTCACTGTCGCTCCAGATGCTCGAGGAGGTGTTGCAGCCACCTGCGCCGGCGGCCCCGTGTACACCCATACGCAAGCCAAGGTCGCTCCCGCCTGGACGGGATCGCGATGTGTTGGGATTGGCAGCGCTGTCGCCGCCGACGGCATTGTTGAGGTCGCCCGCTATCTCGGGGCTTTCAAAGACGTATACCAAGAACGACTTTCGAGAGTTGAGACAGACGCCGTCGGCGAGGCAAAATACGAGCCGGATGCCGAGCTTGCATGTGGACGTGCGTGTCCTTTGTTCTCCTTTTGGAGGCGGCTGAACTGTGGGCAGGAATTCGAGTTCAATGGGGTAATGTCATCGCCACTGGTCAAGCCTCAGACGGGTCCGAGTTCGATGGGAGTCCAGCCGTTCGGACTAGGTGCACCGTTTGGTATGAGTTAGGAGGTTGTCTGTTCTCTGAGTTGCGTATTGTTTCTTGGCACGGTAGTTAAAAGGACTGGCAAAATCGACGCGCCACGATCACGTATCTACTGCGGTGCGTCGCCGTATAAATCCCAATCCCTCCATTCCCAAGACCCAAACCGGTCGCATTCCCGTACTGTGCCTGTGTCCCGTAAATATCCGCTGAACCTGTGTCGTCCCATTCGTCACCGTTCCCAGCCCTACGGCGCTCTATGGCACGTACACCGGTAACTCGGACGCGTTGAAGATCGTCGCGATTAGCAGGTATGCAGTCCGGTTATACCATAGACTGGCGTCCACGCGGTCGAGATTAAACTGTTCGAACGTCGATCGGACTTGAGGATCGACAAGGAACGGCTGGACCGTCTGTGTGATGAGCACGTTCAGGTTGATTGCCGTTCCCTCGATCGTCGTCATTCGTCGAGGTCGGATACTGGAACGAATTGGAGCCTGAACCGTACTTGCGAGTGAGCGCGTCGTCCCAAGACGTAATTCGCGATCATACCTGTTTCCCCTTGGGACGTCAACTCCATAGCAACCCAGTCGGGAATGCGCTCCGGTAACTTGAACACGCCGACAGACGATCAGTGCGTGCGAGGCGACATTCAGAAAGGCCAACTCACGATCCGTTGCCAAAAGCCCGCGAGTCGCTCGAGCAGCGTACGAATGCTCGTCAGAGCATGGTGGAGGTGATTTTCTTCTGAGATACCGTCAGCGAAGGTGCTAAGCACCGGAGCCTCCTCGGCGGTCGCGACGGCGCCGATCGTCCAATTCACCCACTGGGAAGTCACATTGAAAAAAGGTGGACGAGGCCACAAGTCTGTTCCTAGAGTCAATACGAACAGCAAGTGGATGTAAACTTCAAACGTACCTCATAGAAAGCGTCTGTCAAGAATGTGCGCCTTCTCGAAGCTCTCTCCTGCACAGCGACTTTAATGGACTGGCCGACTCCGATGGCCTTGGAGCCGGCCTCTTTGACCACGTCCATGTTTTTTTGAACTGGACTCCGGCCTTGGCCTGGTGCCAAGCTTCTCATCAGTGGATGGTGCAATGTGGTGCTGCGCTGCGCTGTGGTGTGGGTGGGTGGAACGTGGGCATCAACCGCGGGTAAAGGTTCCTGCGGGGTACAGTCGCGTCAGGTCCCAGCCCAGGGGCAGTTGGGGAGGACGCGTTGAGCTAGCACTGGGGTGAGCACGCCAGGTGATGGAAAGGCTTGCATGCGGCTCTGATCGATAGGTTTTCGAAGGGGTTGAGCCAGGAGTTGAGTGGACAAAGTTACTTGGGTGCAACACTTTTTCACGCGACCGGACTGTTAGGTCTTTTCATCCGGGTTCTCCGTGTGCTACACTTCGACGAACGTCCCATGATGCGACGTTCGTTCATGCTGAGTCAATGAACTGAGCCGCATGCGCTCTCCCAAGTGTGGCCCGAGCATTCATCTCTAGCCCAACCTTCTACATCTCTGGAAAATTTGTCACTTTATCCCACCTACCGTCTCGCATTGCTATGGTAAATCGGTATTCCAGCGAAGGCGGAGCTCAGGATAAAGTTACAGAATTCGATGATGTGCTGATCGTACCTTGATCACCTTGCTCGTTAGTTATCTAGCAGAGCTGAGATGGCCCAGGATCATATGTGATCGAATTCGGCAACACCATCTTTGGCCGTTGGTCGGACCCCGTCTAGCACTGACATTCGAAGTTGTTCTTGTGTCAGCGCAATGCTCCCGATGGTACCTGAGTACGCTTATTCAAGCTCTTTTGTTGTTGACATTCCATTGGACGTGCAACATACTCACCTCCTCTTGAAACGTTGCCGAGGGATGCTTTTGGCGTGTACGGCCCGGGTACTGGTGAGATTCACCAGCTGAGCAGTTGCAACCAGGGTCCAACGAGTGGACGTTCCTCTATTGATGTCCTGTTTTCAACGTCATGCATCAGTACCACCTATGCGAGTTGCCTCAGGTTCTGTTAACAGTATTCTCCAGGCTTTGGGACCCCCCGCTCCCGAAGGCGGACCCACCTCATCCACCCGGCCTACTGGAAATTCCTCCAGGTCGGCCACTACAGACCGCTTTCACCACCTCCTCACAGCTCGCCTAATGGATGTGGCTCACCTTTGCGATCCGGCATGGCGATGACTCAGCATGATATGGTATCACATACTGTCTACAGGCCGCGCCCTTTATGCCTCGGTATGACGACACCACACGACCAGGCGTATCGTATACCCCTTGGCACATAAATCATTCCACCGGCTCTCCAGACTTCCTGTCAGCACTTTGTACCTCACCTATTGGCGGGATTCGTTGACCCGGTGACTGGCGGTTCGATATTTGCGCCCTCGACCAAGTTCACGTATCGAGACTCGAGCTCCGTCGTCACAGCCTACTCGAGTTCGGCAAAGTCGCATTTTGTTCGCACATACTTGCGTTCGTGCTCACCTCCACGCATGTATTCTTTGGCCGACCTCGTATACCCGTTCCCTGTGCATACACGTAGCTCTTCTTTCTGAACGCTGTAGCAAATCACACAACACTGACGATTTCTTGCGTGGCTAACATTGTCCATTTCGCGAAACACGGCACGGAGGTCATAGCAGACTGGTCGACTTCAAGGTGACTTGTATGTACCGCAGCAATTCTTCTCTCGTTCTCAATATTGTATGCACTATGTACTACCCAAGACATGGGAGTTGTCGATTCTAAACTGTGCCAGTGAGTTTGAAAGTCAACCTGACGAGTTTGACCGTACCACGTTCAAGTCTGCTGCACATTTTTCTATACTATTAGATGTACAATCACGTTCGAGACACCGCCGGCACATGGAAAGCATCACTCCGGAAACTGGACTCGGAATACCCTGGACCCAATAATCACCTATCCGACTACACTGGATGAGCGGACCTAACCTCCCTCGGGACCGACTCGATGTCCCCTGTCCCCCCATTCTGCCCATCATCCGTTTCTACGTTCCCCACGATCTCGCTATTCACACCAGCTGCAAACATTATCGGGCCCCCGGCGATGCGGCTGGATGACATGGACAAGCCAAACCCGCTATCGATCCCACTCCTATGTCCTCTTTGAACGTCGTGGGCATACAACTCCCGTATCTCGATGATAAACCGAGGGGTTAAAACATACAGAGGAACAAGTTGCACAGTGGCTGCTAAGATTGTCCGCCAACCAGCATCCGGAAGTTTTCCAGCATAATACAGTACACCGACAAGATCCTTTAGGAAGATTCTGTGACAAGAAATTCCATCAGCAACGTAAATTATCATATAGTTTTTAGGTCGCCGGTCGGAGGGTAAGACTGGGGGCTAGACATACCCTGAGAAGTAGAGGATACCTTGGTTGACCAGCAGTTTCATGTACCGGCTGAGCTGCCACTGTTTCGTGATGTGATACATTTGGAGTGACTGCTGAATGAACTGCCCGACGACCAGCATGCACAACGTTGCACCAAATGTCATTTGCAAAATGTCAGTCACATAAGCGAAAACGGTGATCGTGGCCTGGCTTGTGCAAAGCGAATATTCTAGTACTTGGGTGGTGACCCCTGATTGTTCATCAGCGTACCGCGCATTCGTCGAGTATGAGTTTACATACATGGATCATTCCTTGAGATGCTGTAGAAGATTGCGGCTACTAACACAGAGATGATCTCAACGAAAAACATGACGAGAAGCACGCCAAGTAGTCGCCTTGATCGACCATACATTGCCCATACGCGCAGGATCATGACCACTATAACAGCCATCACCACATTTTCGGAATGAGAGTCACTCGGCAACCACTCACAGTCAGCCGCGCCAAGGAAGAGGAAGTATGTCCAGTACCCGGTATAGGCCACTATACTACCTTCAAGTACCGCAGTGTGCATGAATATAAAGCAGGTGAATGTGCAACGAGTGCTAGCGCTCACAACTGTATCACCAGTAGTATCAGGCCCGTCAAAAGTTCGTGATAATGGTAGGTCTGACACGTACATCTAAGGAACATGGTAATTAATCTATGGCATATCAGTGAGCTGCCAATAGCTTTGGGGATTTACCGTTGTAGGACCAAGGACGAAAGTACTCCCCACTTTCGAGTTTGCTGTAGTCAATGCTTTGAAATTCGTAGTTTATGATTTGGACTTACAGAAGAGATTATCCCTGAAGCACCCTAAGGTCAGCATTATGTGGATGCTTTATCACGATAGCCATGAGTTCAGGACTCACACCATATTATATAGACCACAGTAGCGAACCTATACAAGTCTTGTTGGAGGACATCCTACTACCTTGTGAGCCGAAATTCAGATACACACAAGAATGTACATGGTCGAAACCCAAGACCAAGGCTGATGCTGTGATCATGTCAGAAATGTGTCAGCTAAGGAACGACTGTGACTGACCCATATGTACTCTATCTGCATCGATAATCAACTTGAAATCAGTAAAATGTTCTGTGCATGACAGAGCATCGGAACTGCACCTCTTTTGGAAAGACGAGGACTTGTGATGGGTCACTTATTCAGTTCATATTCAAACTTGGAACGGAGCTCATGGCTTACTGTAATCATATCCAACAGCGACTAGAAGAGCGACTGGGAATGGTCTATGAGATCGCTGAAGACCAGGAACAAAAACGAGCATACGAGAGGTATAGTTATTTTGTTGAATTGTTGCGATAGTGGATTGCAGATCAAAAGGCATAGTGTTGATGGGCTCTGAGCCAAAGTGAAAGCTGGTCAGAAGCACGATAGATACAAAGATGATGAGTATTGCTCTGCTAGGCGTGACTAATTTATTAGAGAACGGGATTCATTCTGGATCCGAGAGAACATTGATCATCATGATGGCGAACGCGTGGCTGTAGCTAAATGATGAACTA